>JBBMKA010023461.1:0-27417 GCA_037833695.1 Sechiopsis laciniata | reverse complement strand
CACAAGGCTCGAAAAGCCATACCCCTAAACAGAGAAGACAGGCTCGGCAGAAGGCTTCAGCGAAGGCGAAGGCGAAGTTGCTGGCGAACGTCTTGCTGGGGCGAAGGATTCGATGGAGAGAAGACAGAAGTGGACGTGTCACGGAGGATCGGCTTGGAAAAGAAAATGAGTTTGGTCTCGACGAAACGGATGAGAAACCATGAGGTAGCGTGGACGAACGGCTCGTTGTGGTGAAATCTCGCTGGAGCGAACTCCAAAGACGAACCTACATAGACGCTTGGCTCGGTCAAGCAAACGGACAAGGACTCGGCCTTAGCTTCCGTGGACTCAATTATAATTTGAACGGAGCTAGAGACCTTGAATCAGGCAATGGAAAACCAGACAGGGAGCGAGAAGAGCTCGGTGAAACATACCTGAAGCGAACAGGCTGGCTGGCGGTCGCAGGCGAAGGGGATTTGAGGGAGGCAAAGCAGCGACGCGACTGAAACTGTACGGCTGTGGCGAAGCGATCGGCGAAGGAGAGAGGAAAGAGTCACCTAGGTTTGCGAACTCAGCTGCTCGTGCTCGGCAAAGGCGGCAGGTTTTCGACGAAGGAGGGAGGAAAAGTGAATTTGGCGATTTGGGAGAAAAGAGAGAAAATGAGAAAAATGTGAGATTAGAGAAATGGCTGGGTATTTATAGGTCTCGGCCAAATGGGAAGGGTTTAACAGGCTTGCGACACGTGTCCTCAGGCAGTTCCAGCTTCGAGTCCTGGCGAAGCCACCTTTTTCTTTCTTTTTCTTATTTAATCAAACAAAGGCTCCCCTCGGGACCTGAAACCGAAATAAAAATTCGAACTCAGCAATTAACAGAATCGTCTTGAAACCCTGGTTAATTACGAGACTACCCCTGAAGGAAAAACTACCAAAATACTCCTGAAGGCTCAAACTGCCCTAACGGCCCACCCGAACAACTGAAAAAAACAACTGAACATATCTGGAGAACCAGAATGGAAAACTAGGTCGTTACAGTTGGAAAAATGAACTTGTCGACCTGAACCAATATATCTTCGATTTTTCCAATAGGGCGAGTTATCGACCTATCAGCTAGCTGAATTGTTACTGTTGTGGGTCTTGCTTCACCTACTCCAAACTTTTATTAAATTGATAGCGGCATTAAATTAATGCTAGCACCTAGATCACAGAGTGCTCGCCAATATGATTACTACCAATCTTGACCAGAATGGTAAACTGCCCAGGATCGACCTTTTTCTTTGGGATTTTATTTTGAATAATTGCACTACATTCCTCGTTCAATGCTACTACCTTGAATTCCTTGAATTTGCTCTTTTCCTTAAGCGCATCCTTCAAGAATTTCATATAGTTCGGCATTTTCCAAAACGCATCAACCAAAGGAATGTTGATGTGAATTTGTTTCAAAATGTCCGTGAATTTCTCTAGTTGCAACTCGTTTTCTTTGCCTAGATCCTTCCGTGTCTGACGGTAATTGCCCCAGCGATCTATTTTTTATATCCGCTGCGATTTGGCCTAATTACAGTTCTAGCACCCAAAGAGTTGCTTATTGAGTCTTCAATAGGGTTTAATGCTCCATCATAGCTATGTCGTTCTTCGCTATGTAATCCTTCAGTGCTGAATCTGACTGCAGAGCTTGCTGGTGATTACTTCCAAATCCAGATTATGGAGGTGTGAACTACTGTCCCATTTAGTTAGCATTGCTGCTTTGTCCTCCCCACAAGAAATTTGGGTGTTGTTTCCATCCGGCATTATACGTATTTGAATAAAAATTATATTGCTGTCGTAAATTCAAATTTCCAACATAATTTACAGATGTTGTGTTTTAACTATAGAGTTCGTACAAATGTTCGCCTCCACAGAGTGTGCAGAATTCGGGAGTTGATTGCTCAATTCTCGATGCGTTCTGGGGTGCAGTCATTTGAACATTTTTTAGAGTGTTTGTTAGCGTAGCCAATTGTGCTTTTATGGCGGTCATTTCACTTAGCTCGAATTTACCTAATGTTTTATCTTGGTTTCGTCCTTGGCTCATCTTAGGCACGTGATTTTTAGCAATTATTTCGATGATTTTGTAGGCCTGATTATATGTTTTATTCATCAGACATCCTTCTGCTATTGCGTTAATAATAACCTTGTCTGATTTCGATAATCCATTGTAAAAATGTTCGATTTGAAGCATATAAGACAGACCATGGTACGGATATTTCGCTATAAGCTCCTTGTACCATTCCCAAGCTTCTCCTATAGTTTCATCATCTTCTTGTCTAAAGCTAGTGATTCCATGCCTGGAATTCATGCTTCTTGCACAAGGATAGTATTTTGCTAAAAAGCTTTCAACCATTTGCCTCCAAGTATAATTACTTGGTAGCATGTTTATCCAGTATTTGGCCTTATCCCATAAGGAATATGGAAATACAAATAGTCGAGTATCTTCTAAATAAATACCGACTTCCTGGTTAGCGTCACTAACAGCTAAAATGTTACGCAAATGTTGATGCGGATCTTCCGAAGGAAGTCCTCTAAAAGGCTCATTTACTTTAAGCATATTATACATATTATTGGTCAATACAGGGCGTCTACCTCCGCCGTTAGGTCTAACCATACCTGGATATGCTATATGATTGAATTCTCCTTATTGAGTTCGCATGACTCTATCTCTTTTATCTACCTCCTGTACTGGCAGCATATTAGAATTTGGGTTTACATTTACTCCAAGTTTTGCAACCATTACTCCTACTGCTGGTGGATCCATCACTTCAAGATGATGTTATGCCATAGGATCCATTCCTCTGTAGTTTCTCCTTCTCTGTTCGTGAATCCTCCTTCGAAGGGTTCGTTCAAGTTCTAAATCAAACACAAGAGTAACGCTCATGCACCAATCACTCTAAAATGTTGAAACAAATGAAAAACTACAAATATATTTATTTATTTTTATATTCTAAACACTCTCGTCTCAAGATAATTTTAAACAGTCCTCGGCAACGGCACCAAAAACTTGATGCGTTTTGGGGTAGCGAATAGCTAAATGCTTTAAGTGTGGTTAGTTCGCACTTCACGCAAGTATACGCGGTCTGCACCAAGTAATAAGTAAATTATCGGTCTCCACAGGGACTGAAAACTATTCGAAGTGATGTTCAGAATTGAATTGCAAATTACAGGAATATGATTTTGAGTTGGTTTGTAATTGTATCATAAAAGTATGAAAATAGCAAAATAAGTAATATTGATAAGATAAGGCTAGACTAAGATACTCATGAAATTCAGCAGCAATGTAATAAACCAGAAACTTACGGTAAGGGACTCTATCATACTATGCCTTACTAACTTCTGCTTCCGCCTTCGTTTAACATCCAGTCCAACTTCTGCCACGACTAGATGTAATTACGAGCCCGCACTAAGTATGTGATAGTTATGCGTTTATTCCTAAACACCGATTCAAAGCATCACAGATGTAACACTACTTATTAAACATACAAAGTAGCCTTAGGTTATTTCCTCTTCCGATTTATAACCTATTAGTTTGTGTGGATGGTTAGTCGATACTCATTATTATATTGATGTACCTAATCTACATGCTCTAGATAAACCCTTCCAGTTTCTTCCTACAACATGGTACTCACTTTCTCCTAGCTTTGCCCTAATGAAGTTAATTCATGATACAGACAGAAAACACAAAACACAACATGGAAAACATAGTAGAATTGTATTACTGAAGCAAAATGAGCCTAACAATAAAAGAAAAACAAATAAACAAACTATCGTCGTCTCGATCGAGTCTCTAAACTCCTCTTAAAAGATAGAACCAGAGAAAAGACCTTCACACCTCTCTATTACACAAACCATCTATTTATAGGACTAGGTCGTCATATCTCCGAATCTCTCAGAACGGCATGAATCAATCTTCGGGATAATTTCTCGTTTAATCCTTTCCAAATGTGTTTTAATTTGTATAAGGTAGGAATCCCGTGATTTCAGCAATCTGTCTCTTAATTTCTCTGGTTAGTCAACTTCTCGCTAACAGACGATTCCTTCCTTATTTACTTGAAGTGCTTCTGCATTTGTCTTCTACTTTAATTGCTTGCAATCGCGCATCTTGATTCTCAGCATCGCACTGCCCCTCTAGCGCTAACCCTGCGAAAATAAAAATCAGCATAAGTCATGCGGAATCCGTGCTATTATGGTTGTTTTCCGCTTAATAATCGATATCTTGCATTTTACTCTCCCAATGTGTAAGCATTAGCGAATTACACCTTTTTATTCCGAATTTCGCCTTACTCGCAATAATTTTCAATTAATAAGTACGAACAATGATCCGAAGTTAGGCTAAAATCTGACTCTATTTTAGAGTCATCACTTACTTTCAGTATTTATTTTATGCAATCAACCCAATCAAAATCATCCCATTTGTTACTTTTATTTCTGTTTTCTAAACGCCATCCTTGATAAATTACAGTCCCTATGGAGATCGATAATTTACTTATTACTTGCTGCAGACTGCGTATACTTGTGCGAGTGTGAACTAAAAAGAACGTGTGGTAACTTAGTGTTCCGCATAGTCACAAGCCTCAAGCTTCAACCCAAAACACATCAGAAATCTTCACTTCAGAAAGCATACACCTCACTCTTTTCATAAGAGATCTATTCATCCTTTCAGCAACATCATTCTGTTGTGGTGTATAAGGAGTGGTTATATGTCTAGTTCTGCCATGCTTATCACAGAATGAATTAAAGTCATCACTTAGAAATTCTAGCCCATTGTCTGTTCTAAGATATTTCACTCTCTCATTACTTGGTAATTTAACTTTAGTTTTCCAATCTCTAAATCTAGTAAAAGTTTGATCTTTAGATTTAAGCAAGTAAGTCCAAACTTTTCTAGAATGGTAATCTATTAGAGAAAGGAAGTACATTTAACCACTCCATGAATCAGCATGAATATAATTGAAAATACTCTTAGAGTAGTGTTCTCCTCTAGTAAATTCATTTTCTTGGCCTTGCTCAAGATACAAGTTTCACAGAGCCTTAGCCTTTTGGATCCCTTGCTCTGTATTAGCCCTTGCTTCAATAGTTCAAGTAAGCCTTTCTCACTAATATGAGTCCTTTGTAGATTCTGAAAATAGGGCATACTTAGGAATACTAACATTCTTTACAAAGTATAGACCGTTCAACTTTTCACCAGTTAGAATTGATATGCTACCTTTTAGAATCTAAATTTTGCCCTTTTCCCCAACATAGGTGCATCAGCCTCATCCAACATTCCTAATGAGATAAGGTTTCTCCTTATTTTAGGAACATGCCTCACCTTCTTCAATAAGACTTCACAACTATCTTGTAGTTTAAGCAAAACTGGGCCTATTCCAATCACTTTTCCAATCACTTGGCAAGTGTGATTGTCTCCCATGTGTACTGAGTCTCCCTCCCATGATTTGTAATCCACAAACCATTCTTGGTTGGTGGTCATGTGATAGGTACAACTTGAGTCTAGGACCGGTCTCCCTTTTCTTCTATCTTTCCCATGATTTTGCTATTTGTAGTAACCAGCACCTCAGTGTATTTATAGAAGCTTTCACCTATAGAGGCATCTCCATATCCATGTTCCTTTTGATGACTATAATCTCTTATGAAACCAGAGTTCTTCTTACAATAGGAACCTTTCTTTGAGTTGAAGTTCCTTTTATCATAAGGATCTTTCCTTGTATAGTCATCTTTCTTCTCAGAACAATCCCTCTTAAAATGTCCTTCTTTATGGTAGAGAAAGCATTTGAGGTTTAACTTATCCTTGTGAGACTTGAAATTACACTTGGATGTCTTGAGCTTTTTAGAGAAATTCTTTCCTTTAACACATAGAGATTCTGCCCCTATTCCATTCTTTGAATCTATTTTCATTTCCAATTCCATCCACTTTAAAGCATCGATGACTGTATCTATCGTCACATTGTCACGGCCATACTTCATTGCAATTCTTACATCTTTGTATGCTTCGTGTATAGAGTTGATTAGGATAGTAGCCTAACTTTCAAAACTTAGCTTTTCTTATGAACTATTGAATTTTGAGGTTAGCTTCTTAAATTCATCTAAATTTTCAGTTAGGGACTTGGATGGATTCATTTTGAATGAGAACAATATCTCTCTGGAATACAATTTATTTGACAGGTCCTTCTTGTAAAATAGATCATTAAGTTTCTTCTAAACCTTGTAAATGGAGTCTTCATCTATTACTTTCTAAAGATATTGTCTGATAGATTTCAATATGATAGTTGTAGTGGCCACATTTTCCTTTTCCTAAGTTCTTTAGAATCTTCAATAGCTTCATGAGCATTTTGAGTTATTAGTATAATCTTGAGCTTTTTAGACCATAAAGAGAAATCACCTTATCCAGTAAACATATCAATTTCATACTTCGTGGTGGTTGGCATGATCTCTAATCTTCTTCGATCTCTCAAGAATTCAAACAAGAACTTTGAATCTTGCACTCAATTGATGAGATACAAGCTCTGATACCAATTTTTAATTCCAAACGGGCTCAAAACACCTTTCTTTATGATCGAGATCTTAGAGTGTTCCAAGTGTAGAAACACGTGTCTTCATCCACTTCAATCGATGACAGCTCTCAGGTGAGTTCACCTTAGAACCCTATTCTCTTTTCTTTGTTCTCAGCCTCAGAGATTGCTTTCGAGAGGCGAAGCCATCACCAATTTCCTTTTCTTCTCCGATGTTTAATCTCTTGGGATTTAAGAATTGCTTCTAATCATTTTTGTTTTTCAGATATGATGCCTTCTTCAAGTCATCGTTCACACGTATAAGCAGATGAGTCTTCTTCCTTTGCTTCCTTTTAAGTTTCTATTTTACTTAGGTCCTTTATCAAATTCTTTCATGCACTTCTTTATAGGATTGATTCATCTTCTTGTTTTTTCAATATGCAGAAACTCGATATTGTAGTTCAATGTTTTGCAAAGAAAGAGATGATCAGAGATAGAAGCAGTAAGTAAAGTAAAGTAAAGCAAAGTAAAGATAGAGCACACACAGGTTTAAGTGGTTCGGCAAGACTAAGGCCTACTCAACTAAGGTAAGTTTTCATTCACTTTCTTTTCATCTACAGAATACACAGCACAAGCATACACCCTCTCTTTACTCTTCTTTTTCGCATTACATTTAATGAACTATACATATCCCGTTTATAAAAGAAACTAAGGGCTTAGGAAGATAACTTCCTGAATGAAAACTATTCTGTTGAATCTGTTTTGTGACTGTTTGAACTGAGTGAACTGCCTAGGTGATTAGAGCCACTAACTGACTGTTTATTCAACTTGAACCAGCTAACTTCCCATGTGAAAAACTGTTTGAACTGAAATTTTGTAACGACCTGGATTTTCGTCACGATTCTCCAAGTATGTTTTTCAGCTAATTCGGGTGTTTCGTTGGGCCGTTATTGCAGTTTAGGTCTTGAGGGGCATTTCGGTAATTTTATCCCTAAGGTCAGTTTGCTAAATTAATGAACTTCACGTTTTCGTATTTTACTGTAAAGACCCGACCCGATCTAGGGTCTCAATCTAGGTCTCTACTATAAATGCATGGGCTTAAAGTGTAACAACCAAGCATGTTTAATAAATAGTTAAAAACAAAATGTTCATTTATTTAAGACTCATTAAACAAACCCAAGTTTAGAAAATCAAATCATCAAGGTACCCTAGTGAAAACATGGAAAGACATATAAATCCAGTTGTTGAAGTAACCATGCCTCAAAACCCAGTTCATGCGGAAAGGTTAATGACGTCAACATAAATTAATACTCAATAAATAATAAACACATCTCATGGTCGTCGCAGCTCCAATCAATCATCTCGATGCATCTCGCAAGTACCTGTGGAAAGCCACAGAGGAAAGGGTGAGTCTTTAACTCAGTAAGAATCCCTAGACAGAATCATTAAGCACATTTATAAGCAATGCTACATATTTTATCAATAACAAACAATGGGCACGAACCCCTAGGCAATCATTGGGTACACAACCCCTGAGGCACATTGGGCACAAACCCCTAATAGTAATAATGGGCACTAAACCCCTAAATAATAATAATGTGAATAAACCTCTGAATAGTAATAATGGGCTTTAACCCCTGAATAATAATAATGGGCATAAACCCCTTAATAGTAATAATGAGCATAAACCCCCTAAATAGTAATAATGGACATCAACCCCTAAATAGTAATAATGGGCATCAACCCCTGAATAGTAATATTGGGCACTAACCATTGAATAGTAATAATGGGCATAAACCCCTGGAAAGTAATAATGGGCATAAACCCCTGAATAGTAATAATGGGAACTAACCACCAGAACAACATTAGCTTCTTCTATGATTAACACATGCATCATAAATTGCTATCCGTGTGTAACATTTACAACATATTTACCTATCAAGATATCTCAATCAAAATAATTAGAGGATCTACATTAAACAACCAAACACTCATGTGTAACATCTATAACATGGTCACCTAATAGGGCCTCACATATACATGATATTCTCATCACATAAACAGTATGTATGAGACCGCCAACAATTCTGTTATACAAGCATGTCGTATCTACCAAATATCTAGGTATCATATCAATAGGAATATCAAACAGTCAATTATCCATGAACCCATTCAACAGTCGCACTTATAACATACTAGCTTACAGTTTAAGCCTAGGGTTGGAAGAAGAATGCCCTTACCTTGGCCAAAATCCAAAGGTTCTACAAAATCCTCCAAGTCATAGCACTCTTAGAAGCTTTTCTAGACTTTTGTGACCTATAACAAGCAAACGGGTTAAAACTGGCACTTTAGACCCCAAAATCAAACTCATAACGTCGAAATTACCCAAAATTATCTTAAATACAAGGGCGGTAAAAGTTGAGCTGTTACATTTACTGAGTTCAGAATTGTTTTTGTGGTTTCAGGATAAACAAAGCTAGTTTTGCAATTTTGGAGAAAAGGCTTATGTGGGTTTTTAAAAGAAAAAAAAATTAAAATAAATTAAATTAAAAAAAAATTAAAAAAATTAAAAGAAGGGGAAAAAAAAGGGATTTTGCATTCAATCGTCTTTTCCTCAAAAACGCAGAACCTCTCCCTCTCCAGCATTTTTCCTTTTCCTTTTCCCTTCTCCATCACTGCCGAGACCAGCCCTGAGCCGCACGCACTCACCTCACCCAGCCGCACGCCTGCGATCGCCTCGCCTAGCTGCTCGCCCGCGATCGCCTCGCCCAGCCACACGCTCACGAATGCCCGCGTCTACCTTGCCGCGCGCACAGCCTTGCGTTCGCCCAGCCATGTGCAGCCCGCTGCTCCGCTCACCCTACCATTCGCTTGCATCATACCTCGACGAGCAGCCCGTGCCCAGTTCTGTGTAGCCTTATCGTGTCTTTACCGCAATCTAGGCCGTGTGGTGCCGAGCTGTCCGTTCGGGTTTTGGGTAACCTCCGTTTCCTTTGTGTTCCCTAGTTGTGTTAGATGGCTGTTGATTATTAATTATGTTAATAATATTGTTAGGTTTTGTTTTGTACATGGTTGGTATTCTGCAGCTCAAGGAGCATTTATTCTGTAACTATTTTCAAGTAAGGGTTCCTTGTCGTAAGTTGTGTGGACCCTGCGTAAATGCCATTGATTGTATTCTTGTTTGCTTGCTTTACTGTCTTTTGAAGCATGTGTTAGTGGATAGGTTCTTGTGGTATGATGTCTATAGTGTTGCACGTATTGTATCCAACATGCTCGTTATCTGGTTGTTAATTGTGGTGCCTTGTCTGATAGGGCCTGGCATGTAGAGTGTTGTATCTTGAATTTTTGTTGTATCATGTTTACAGTAGCTGGCTTATTTAAATGTTTACTGTTGGTACTTTGTTAGATTTATTGTGCAATACTCTTAGCTAGCATCTGTTATTTTTTCATCATCTAGAGGCTGAAGTGGACACGACGTATGTTGTCCCCATAGGTCGGAACTAGTGAGGATTGATTTACCGCCCCCGACAGTCGGATGTGGTGTAGCTTATCACCTCGGCATAAGCCTAGTCTGTGACCTATTAGAGCTGGATCCTTTCCTTGGTGTAAGCCTACCTTGGGACGACCCTTAGCTTCAAGCGTTGGTGTGAACAGGCTGCCACAGTTGGGTGCCGAGGGCCTCCCACCTACTGTGGATCAGTGGACACCATTCTGAGTCTAGTTAAGCACGCATATATGGACCGACATAGTTTGTGTAGGCCTACATATGCCCCTGTTTGCAGCAGCATGCGGTGTGCGCGTACACGCATTAGATGCCGAGAAGATGGCTCCCTCGTGCTAGTGTCATCAGTACACCCTCCCGTTCAATCTAGAGTCAAACATTGGGTATTCTCCCAAGTGTCTAGGATTAGTACAGCGAACTGGTCACTAGCCGAGAGTTAGAGACTCTCGGGGTTTGAAAGTTAAGTTGAGAATCTGTACTGAGTTCTGTTGGTTGACTGTTTTGCACGTATGCTAGGATGCTAGATGATGTGACTTTAATGTACTGTACCCCGGTTGAGGATTCTTACTGAGTACCTTTGTACTCATCCTTTTCTATGGTTTTCCATCCGGTAACTTGGGACAACACTGGGACGACTAGAGGAGGAGTTGAACGATCATGGGCGTCCGCTGTTACATTTATATTTGTTATTGTAGTCTTGATTCAGCATGTAGGGTAGGCTTTTATTTTCCTTGAAATTCATGTTTTAAGTTGTTTTTATTAATCTCTGGCCAGAGGCTCAACTGTGTTTAACTTTATGTGGATTTGAATTGTGAACTGTTTCGAGTTTGAACAAAGCAGATATTTGTTTTTAGTTTTCTATTTTTAAGTTGTGGAGGTTATAATATATTTGAACCATGCATGCTGAGTAAGAACCGGATCTAGGTTGGGTTTAGAAGTCGGGTTCTTACAAATTTTGTTTAGGTAAAGCTATTTAGGTGGTTAAAACCGTTTGATGTTGTTTGTGTTTCAATCTAAAAAGGTCTTGGTGTAGCTGGACTGTTCTTCTACTTTAGGATTTATTTGTGCAGATATTTATTCAACTTTTTCTAACAAAATCCTCATTCTAAATCCTCGTTAAATATGGCAAACAAACACCTCCTAGGCATTTAATAGACAAAAATGTTGGTTATGTTAAGAAGTGACTTTGACTAGTTTACCTATTTGTTAATATTTCAACTTGACATTCATATAATTCAGTTTAAAATGTCATTTTAATTAATCCATATAATTTAGAGGTGTTTATTATAAACAGTTGGACAAAAGTTGACCATTATTTAGGCTGGACATATTATCTGCCCCAAGTCTAGTGTAACAATAACTTTTAGAAAGTGTTTGGTCGTGGAATTGTAGAAGGATTATTTTTAATGATTATAAATAAGTAGTTTTTTTAATAATTAAAATTTTAAGTTTTAATGATAGCTCAGTTTGGATTATGGTTTTTGTAGAGAGGTTGCAGACAACAACTCGTTTGGTGGTTAGAAATAGATAATTATTTTAAAATGTTAGAAATGAGTGCTAAGAAATGAATAATTAAGAATGAATGATAGTTTTGAGTCGTTAGAAATTAGTGATTATTTTGAGTGATTAAATAACTGATTTGAATGTAATTTTTTTTTTTTTTTTTTTTCTGAGAAAGATTTGGATGTTTATTTAAAGAGGAATTATAATAGTTCATTTGTAATAATTTGTTCATTACTTATAACAAACACCTCCTTGTTACTCACAACAACTCCATAAACCAACCCATAATCGCTCCAAAATACACACCATAATTTCCTCACGCCACAATCCGCACGCATGCCATAGCCCACCAGCATTGTTTGTTGGACAAATTAGTAAAATATGTTAGTTTTTAAATTTTATTAGTAAAATATGTGCTCTTCAAATTAAATCGAAAGGGTGAATCACATATTGGTTTCATTATTTTATAGTAAAACATTTCAATATTATGGTCTCGAAAAATACCCTCTATTAGGATGTGTGGTCTCTCTCCCAATTTTTACTCAAAAATATATATTTTTTCTTTTCAGTTTTGATTTGAGTTTTTGAAACTATTTTGGCTGGGTAGATCTTACACAAAAGTCGTCAAAATTTTAATGTTGTAACTTTTGTTTTGTATGAATTTGAGTAGTAGATTATATAACACTTCTTGGAACGAATATAATAGTGGTTAGGGTACAATTGGAATTCAATATTTTAAATTAAAAATTTATTATATTTGTATATATATATATATTACTAATTTTACAATTAAAATTTTTACTATAGTAACTGTTGTATAAGATTGAGGGGACTTTTCATCAATAATAAAAAATAAAAAATAAGAAAGAAATTTTATGGATGTTAAAATTTAGAAAAAAAAAAAAGAAATATAACAAAAACTGTTTTAAATTTAGCAAAAACTTGTAACAAACATTAGTTTCGGTCATTCTAACTTCAAAATGAAATCAATTGAAAATAATCAATACTATCTGTATATATGTATGTATATTAAAAAAAAACAAACAAACAAACAAAAAACTTTTTAAGAGTTGCAAAATTTAAAATGTGATGCGATAATTTGCTATTGACAATAAATTTTCTAAGATTTATAATAAAATGATAAATATTTAAATATGTATACATATAGTTATATTCAATTAAATGTAACAATAACAATACTAAATTTAACATTAAAGTAGAAGTAAATTAATATATTATTCGATTTTAATTTAATTTCTTTAAAAAAAAATTAAAAACTGATTTTGTTTCTTTTTTTTTTTTTTTTTTTGAAAAATTTATGGATGAATGTGAGTCTCCAACTTCTAATTCCCCAAAATCGGGAATGAGGAGGAGAGATGAGTGCCCCTTAACTCACACTAGAGATGTTCACAGAGGGATTGGAGAATAGCTTCTTCGGCCAAGTTTCCGCGAAATTCCTTGTTTTTGGGAATCGTAGTTGGGATTTTCTGGCGAAATGGTGGGGATCAGATTCATTTCAGTTAAAAAAAAATAATAAAAATTTTAAAATTTTAAAAAAAAATCTAATTTTTATATTTACATATATTTTTTTAAATAAATTTTTAAAAAGTTATTTTTTTTTATTGAAAAGATAGTTAATTATTTGAGAAAAATACTCATTTTAATAAATATTTCTACAAAAATAAAGATTAAATTGATAAAAATGAGAAAATTAAATAAAAATTTATGAGAAAATTAAATAAAAATTTATGAAAAAAATTAAATAAATATATAATAGGGTGGGGAGCGTTAATTTTTCTCGTTTGCTCACTTCCTCGTTCTCTGCCTAAAGATTCACCCACCGTTCAGAGCGGGTGCCACATGGCCTCGGCCACAAAGAAAATGAACATCTCTACCTCACATGACCATTCTTATCTCTTATTATTACCTTTTTCCTTAGTGTTTGAATTAATTTAGGCACAATTGGATTATTCTCGTATGGAAATTCTTGTGTTTCTATAATATTTAGATGTCAAAGAAAATCGAAATAATTTAATTTTTAGATAAGTGATTATCATGGATTAAATTCATAATCTCATGATTTTTCAAAAACATAACTTTTTTACTACTAAACCAACTTATTATGTTAATCCCTAATTGATAAATTTGAGAAAAGTCTAAATTTTTTATTAATTTTCCACAAATATATATAGGGCATGAAAATAATATTTAATAACATCAAAATGTTGAATCTATCAAATCCTATATAATATCTTAACCATATTTATTTCTAACATTCCACCGTTGAAGCATGTAAATATACATTATCAACTTGAAAACAAAGTCATTGCACGCTCATATGGATGGTTGATGTTGATCTCACAGTCGAACACAATATATCACTAATAAGATATTGCACCACACGAATTGAGTAAATTTTTCAAACCGTCAAATTGTCATTGATCACACACATCACTGACCATAGTATATCGCAAATAAGAAGTTGAACAGGCACCATACGAATTACGCGAATTTCACGAATTGTCAAACTGTTATTGATCATGTTGGTGACCATAATATTACGCAAAGATGTTGAACATGTACCATACAAATCGAGCAGATTTCACGAATTTTCAAATAACTCATCTTTATTTAGAGCAATGATATATGATAAATTTTAGAAAAGGCTTAATCTTTTGTTTTTCATTAACTTTAGGGCATGAAATGTTAAATATTTAAGATCTTCTAACAAATTCTAAATAATATCTAATAAAATATCTTAATAAATTCTAAACAATGTCTAATAACATCAACGCTAAATCTAACCAATCCTATACAATATCTTAACACTAATTATTACTTATGAAAAGCACATGAGAAAATCATACACACGAAGTATACTAAAAGGCAAATGACTAAATATTAACTCCAAAAAAAAAGCAAATTACTAAATAACTTTCTTTTTTAATAAAAATAAAATTAATAATAATAACTTTCTTTTTCAAAATGCATTAAAAAACCCTATATTTTCTTTATTGGTAACCATCATCTAGGAAGCAATCAACCTAAGTGACCATTACCATGACAAGAAAGAAGAAATCTAAACGAAACTAACAGCTCATTAAAGCTTTTTTTTTTCATTTTCTTTCTCAGTTCCATACTCCAATAAAGTTTAAAGAATTAAACAGCTAAATATACTTATACACTAGAGAGTGAATAATGACAATTATTATAAACAGGCATGAAACATGTATTCATGTAAACATTTTCAAATTTTAAATGAAATATATTCTTTCAAGTCATGCTTTGAATGGTGTCATGTAAAATAGCAATTCTCATGCACACAATCTAGTCTATATTTTGAATTTTGTTTTGTTTTATTTTTTTCGTGATATAGGTCAATTATCACTAGGACTATGTTTACTTTAACTTTAAGCATTCACTTTTAATTCTTGTGCATACTCTTTCTAAAGCTTAAAGTTGCTCATTATAATAAAGTTGAAGTTAGTTTTTAAAATTATTGCACTCTCCCTAAAACTTAAAACTTATAAAAAAATTGTATACTGAAATTTAATAGAGACCAGTTTTGTGTTACAGTTCAACCATAACTATCACTAAACTATGTTTACTTTAACTTTAAGTGTTCACTTTTAATTCCGGCATGGACATACTCTTTCTAACGCTTAAAGTTGCTCACTATAATAAAGTTGAAGTTAGTTTTTATAACTATTGCACTCTCTCTAGAGCTTAAAACTTATAAAACAATTTTTTTTTTTTTTGGAAAAATTAAAAAAAAAAAATCAATATAGGAAAATTTATCAGATTAGTAAAATTCAGAAAATAATTACAAATATAATCATTTTTCAAAAAATTTAACAATCATAATCATGGATATTAGTATTAATACGGTATTAATAATACTTAATACTGTATTAATACACAATACTATATTATTAACATATAATAATGTATTAATAATACATAATCATATATTAATAATAAATAGTAGTGTATTAATAATTATAATAAATACCGTATTCAACTATATTTATGACTATAAATACAAATAATTTCAAATTTTGATTACATTTGTAATTATTTGTTAGAATAGACCATTCATTACAATTTCTCATCAATATGAAATATTGTATATTGAAATTTAGCAGAGGCCAATTTTGTTCAACAATAATTGAAGATGGAAGATTCAAATATATAATCTCTTTATCATACCGATTAAACTATTATTTTTATAGGCTTAAGAAAATTAATAATAAACTAAGAATGATGACCAATTTTGAGATTGATTGCAAGTATAAAATTAAAATTAATTTGAGGATGGATATCCCAAATTCAAACTGTATAGTCATCATAGATGTTTCATGCCTCCCCATCTTAAAATAACAGTTGTCAAATCAAATCTGCACTTAAATTTCCAATGACAAAGGGATCTAAATCCATCCTAGAAAATTCCTAACAAGAAAAAGTAGCACAACATTTGCTTAAAAAGAGAACCGACAAATCAAATTATATTCATTTTATTACCAGAATCAATTAAGAACTCATAAATTTTTATTTTTTATTTTTTTACTTAAAATTCTCTTTAATTTGAGTTATTACACAAATCATTTTTATTATTTTATAACATCATCCCAAGGACATGAAGAATCTTTTTACTTGTCTTAAACAATTCTTGCATTTGGTTTCCTTCAGACGAGCCAGAAGTTGCTCTAAAAAAGATTAGTAGCATGATTGATTTCGCATTCTTAAGATTACTTCGATACGTCCACTGATGTTTAAACTCGTTCTTTGGTAGGTTGTTTATTTTGTATAATAATTAACGGTTTGAACTTAAGAGTCGAGGATACATTTTTATCATTGAAATTTGAGTTTCATTCTTATATATTTAAATTAATTTTAATAAATTTCAAAAATAATTTCTCTAGTGTTAAGGCAAACGTACCACACTAATCAAATCTAGAAAATAATTGTAAATATGGTCACTTTAAAAAAATAATGAGCAAATATAGTTATTGGTATATTATGAGTTGTATTAATAATTATTTATAATATATAATATGATATTAATGAGTATTTATAATACGATATTAAAACGTATTAATGACTATGGATGCAAAAACATTAAAATTTGATTACTTTTATAATTATTTTGCGAAAAAAAGTCTATCTAACGCAATTTTCTATTTTTTTTATATAGAAAATTGTAATGAAACAAACATGATAGGAACATATTATTAAAATTTATAGAATAAAGACTAATTATTTTAGGTATATATAACAAATTAACTATACACTACAGTAGACTAAATGATAACTAACCGTTGCTCAAAAAAAAAATGATAACTAACCGAATTTACATTGAAAACAAAAAACAATAATGTTAAAATTGATTTTATCATAGAGTAGTTCAAGTGGTCAAAAAATGTCTTGTTTAAAGTGATGGGTCCAATTATTGGTCACCTACCTAAAAAATAATTTCTACATTCAGCGCACAAACTGGCCCTATAGTCACAAAAAAAAGTTCTATCAATGGATATTTGTTTTTTTAGTCGGGATTTGAATTTATAATCTAGTTGCTAGATTATAAATCATGTTAGTTGAAAGATCTTTCTATTATGCTTTTGTTAGCTTAAAATTGACTCTTGAGTATAAAACAAAAAATTCCTTTCTTTTTTCCATTAATTAGTTGTTGGTAAACTTAAATAAGCTTAAGTGGTTGTTATAGGTATTCAAATGTCGTTATCATACATCAGTGTAATACATTTTATAAAATAATTAGCCTTCTTTGGCAATAAACAATTACACCAAAATTTAATACAACAAAACCCATATAGTATGACAATTTGTGGACTCATATAATAATAAGGTGGCTTGGAACAGTACGTTTTGGATATTAATATAGTACACATCACCAAATTAAAATGGAAGACTAAAAGTATATCAGATTAAAAAAAAAATTACATTTACTGATCCAAAAGAGAGGTCAATAGTTTGGATTGAGAGGGTAAGAAAAACGACGTGTCGTTTAAAGGCATAAGGAGCGATGGAAGAATATAAATAAAATATGGAAGATAAATACTTTTTGAAAAATATAAAATAATTTCAATTAACACATAAACATTTTGTAGTGTTTTTGTTTTGCTATGTGGGGAATCGAACACTCAAACTTGAAGTTATAAGTTATAATACTTTTACGTTTTCATATTTTTTTAGTTTTAGTTTTCTAAGAAAACTAGAACATTACAAACAATAAAAGTTCAAAATGATAGAAGAAGAAAACAAGAGTAAATTTTTAAAAAAAATAATAATAAAATAAAAACTCTTTTAAAATAGAGGAAAAATGTTGTTTGAGCCATTATGATATTTGTACATTCATAAATTTTTTATTTGATGAATTATCTTCCCTCAAATTTGATAAGTGTTAAAATTAACTCACATATATATGTCTAATGTAAGTAAAATATAAAAAGATAACATTGCCATTGAAAAGAAAAAATAATAATCTCTCTACCTCACTATCTTTATCTTCTTTTTCAATTTTTTTCTTTTTTAATCTCATTTTTCTCAACTTAATTTTGATAAATGTAAACCCAACAAAATATATGAATAAAGTTCAATTATCCCACCAGTTCAAGGCTTTCAACAGTTTAGCATGAGGTGTCTTGAACCAACTGTCCAATATGTAACCTGGTCTGGTCTTGAAAATGATTAAAACATTATTCTCTGGTAGGAATAAAGATGAAAACATGGAAATTGGAGACAAATAAAATAGTAGTGTCTCTAAGATAATTGACAATGTAAATTTAATTACAAAATGAGAATTTGACCATGCATACATATGCATGTCACACAACTAAATCAACACATCATGATATTTGTACGTTTTTGGAAAATCTAAGTAAAGATTGAGCACATCTTAAACATAATAAGAAGTGGAGTGCATATATGTTATTTTTGTTGGGAGGCTCGGTGGAACTTTGTTCGAGGGGAGGATTGTTGAGATGCAAACAAAGTATCACACATTGGTTAAAAGAGGGGAAGATCATGGGTATATAAGTGATGACAACCATCTCCATTGATATGAGGCCTTTTGGGGAAGCCCAAGAACAAAGCCATGAAGGTCTAGGCCCAAAGTGGACAATATCATATCAATGTAGAGATTCGGGTAGGGTTGTCATCCTTATCATTTTTAACATTTAATTGAAGAAACTCTTCCTTTGTTGTTCGTTTGAGTGAACGAGAGTTCCCTCAACAACCAGCGCCTAGGCAGTTTTGTTCCACTATTTGTTGAATTAAGTCAAATATATGTTTAATTGAAGAAACCCTTCCATTGTTGTTCATAAATGTTTGTTGGGTTAGCATTTATCAAAATCAATTTAAGAAGGATGAGATTAAAATATAAAGATCGAGAAAGAAGACAAAGATAGAGAGGTAGAGTTTTTTTTCTTTTAAATGACAATTTTATCCTTTCATATCTTACTTAAATTAGACATAACAGAGTTCATTGCAACACTTGTCAAACTTGAAAAGAGATAATTGATCAAATTAAATGTTTAGGGGTGTAATTATTACAAACATCATAGTTTATGGGAGATTTGTGCAATTTTCTAAAAAAAAAACTAATTTTAGTTTAAATGTGTATTAAAGAAGAAATGATATCACATTAGATAGTATGGACTTTCATGTCAAATCCAATTAGTGATGAGAGAAGTTGTCCAATATTTTATAAATGTTAAGAAGTGTTCTCATCTTTCCAATGTGGTGCCTTCGACAGCCTCAATTATTGTTGAATGTTAACGATCTCAAATCGAAAAGAGTGAAGACATCATAACAATATATAAGAAATATGGGTAGCTTTATTCATTGTCAATTAGTTTTGAGGTGTAACATCATATCATCTAATACGATATCAAAGCTAGCTCATAAGCTCAAACGAGTCTTCAGTTCAATAAAAATAAAAATTGAAATCTGATTCAAGATTGGTAAGCTCAAAAGAGACCAGTGACATGTTAAAGATCTCACATAAAAAAGAGTGAAAACCTCTAAATTGAGATTTATTGAAATGTTAGCGATAGAAATATTTGATTTTGAGTATGAGGACCAAATAAAAAATGGAGGAATCGCACCAAAAAATTGTTTGAATGTAGAGAATCAAATATCAATTTTTGAGATTAAACTCGTGATCATGGTATTGAACTAGTTATCAACAAACAATAAAACCATCAAATCACCAACTCTTTCGATTAACTAGGTTAAAATACATATTACATCAACTAAATATTTTAGTCTAAAGAGTATCAATTAATTGTGGAGAAAAATTTAGGTTTTAACTTTGACGTAGCTATATTTTCATGACCACATATGTTTATCGAATTTGGGTCACAATTTATTTTTGAAATTGCTTTTCGATTTATTGAAGTAAAGAATAACAAAATATGACCGAGATTAAGTTATATGATCTAACATTTAAATTTCTCTTTTAATTCAGATCTGACATGATCTAGATCGCTGTTTTAACTGTTTGCACTATTATTCCAAAAAAATAAATGTGTAGACAAAAATCATTATAAATATATGAAAATAGAAATGGAGACACTGACACGTAGACAAGAATTTAATACACGGTGGACGGCTGGATAAGGTGTCGTTATGCACAGTAAGCCACTGTATAAATACGTAAGCTGCGCATTAATCTGTTACATCGCCAAGTCGGAAACGCCAATTGAAGATCAGAGATCAGTGAAAAGAAAATGGCAAATCAGCAGAAAGAAGCACAGATGAGTACGGCGGCGACGCCGTCCTTTGGCGGTGGAAGCAACCGCATAGCGGCGGTTACCACCACGTCTCCGGTCAACGCCGTCAAGCCACAAAATCACCAAGAAGAAGAAAAAACCACCACCCATCAGGTTATTAATATAATTGCTCTCTCTAAGAAAATTAAAACAAACTAATTTTTTCCTTTAATTTTAAACTGTTTATTTTTATGTTAATTAATATTGTTGATCATTAATCAGAAACCTGGATGGAAAAAGTTTCTTTCACATGTTGGCCCTGGCTTCCTTGTCTCATTGGCTTACCTTGATCCTGGCAACTGTAAGCATATCTAATTACCATCATATTTACCATTCATTTAATTTAATTTTTTAAGAAAATTAAATGTAATAGAAATAACTTAATAAACACACATTATGTTACAAATTGAATAGAATATCCTACCATTCAAAACAAAATTTGAAAAATCCTCCTATCCAGTTAGTAAGATTTTTTTTTTTTTTTTTTTCTCTAAGCATAACTCAATTGATATCCTAGATGCATTATAAATTACTGGTTCAAAACCCCAACTTCTATTATTATACAAAAAAAAGTTTTTTTCATCTATAAACACGTCGGATTTTTAGTTTTTATTGTACTATTTAAATATATATATATTTTTTTTTTTTTTTTTTTTTTTTACAAAGTTGTCACCCGACAGGCTATATTGTGTATTTTTTGTTCAATTTCAGTGGAAACCGACTTGCAGGCTGGAGCTAATCACGGATACGAGGTAATCAAAATCAACAATTATAATGGTAGAAAATAATAGACTTCATTTATTAAAAAAAATAGATAATTTGCCTTAAATTCAATATCTATATTAATCTAGTTAATTTTACTCTTGTTATTTTTTTAAAAAAATTATATATAATTAAAACACTGACTTAACGTTGTCCGGGAGAGATATGTTTTAAAAAATTTAAATTATCCACTAGAAAGAAAAACAAATGGCCGACCTAATCGGCTTAATGGAGTGGGTTTGTTTTGAACAACTTCGAGATTAAAAAAATTATGGAAATGGATTTGATAGTTTTAAAATTTTAATTTTTCCTTTTTTATTAAAATGTTATTGTTCAATATGTGGCAGCTTTTGTGGGTGGTGCTTATCGGGTTAATATTTGCACTTATTATCCAGTCCCTCGCTGCAAATCTCGGAGTAACCACTGGTGAGTAAGAAAATTAAAAATTCTCCAAAAAGAAAACAAATATAATTATGAAGATTAATCAACCACGCAAATATTTATGATTATTGGATTGATTCATTAATTAACAGTAATTACTGTTTTTTTTCTCAAAGGTAAACATCTTTCAGAAGTCTGCAAAGCAGAATATCCAAAATTTGTGAAGTACTGCCTTTGGTTGCTGGCTGAACTTGCTGTAATAGCCGCTGATATTCCAGAAGGTATTATTTTATTAGTTACTCTTTTTTTTTTTTTTTTTTTTTACCTTTATTATTTACATATGGGATGGATATCATATATAAGTTAGTATTTTTAGCATGTTTGGTAAGGAATGTGAATAACTTTCTTGAATTAGGTGTTGACATTTCAGATTAACTAATTTTTTTATTCAATTCAACCCAATTAAATTTAAGATTAATATCATATATAAGTTAGTATTTTTAGCATGTTTGGTAAGGAATGTGATATTAACAAAATTGACTGAGTTTGAGTTTCGAATAGTACATATATTTTTTTTTTTTTAAGGATAGGATCAAAACTTTAAAGAAGAAAGAGAAGTTAAACAAACTCGATAATTCAATCTAAAAATATTTGGTGTTGAATTGAGTAGCTTTTATACATTTGCTTTAATGCTCGAATGAATTGAGGAATAGATTGAATTGACTAAAAAATCTTCTAACTCAATCCAACACACAATAAAAAAATTTAAAAAAAAAAAAAAAATTAAAGTCAACTTAATTTACTTTTATATCCAATAAAAAATAAAGTACAAAATAAAATAGTCATATTGAATCGCAAAAAATAACAATTTATCGTACATTTTTAAATTTTGGTGTTTGGTTGCAGTGATAGGAACGGCGTTTGCGCTGAATATTCTGTTCCATATTCCCGTTTGGGCTGGAGTTGTTCTTACCGGTTTAAGCACCCTCTTGCTCCTTGGACTTCAGAGATATGGGGTAAAAAAAAATTATTTAATATATTTTTTAGATTGTCTTTTAGTCCTCCAAGTTTTGTAGTTATTTTGTGTTGGAAATACAAACAAAGTGTTGTAGAATCCCACATTAATTAAATAAAAAAGAGTAGATCTTGAGTTTATAAAGGAGACATACATCTCTATTGGTATGAGACCTTTTGGAGGAAGTCTAAAAACAAAGTCATGAGGGTCTAAGTCTAAAGTGGACAATATCATACCATTGTACGGATATCCTCCTAACTTAGCCATATCGAAAGACCCTCAAGTATGAAACAAAGATTTGTGAGCTTCAATATGTGAGATATGAAATAGTCAAAATGAAAAATCCGTGGTTGAGACGCCTTATGTGTGCTCCGGTGGGAGTAATTCTCACAAATATTTGTTTCATGCTCAAGGGTCTTCTGATATGGTTAAGTCAGGAGCATGGCTCTGATACCATTTGTTAAAGGATGACAAACCTACTCGGATCTTCACAATGTTATGATATTGTCCACTTTGGGCCTAGGCCCTCATGGCTTTGTTTTTGGGCTTTCTCAAAATGCCTCATACTAATGGAGATGTTTATTTTTCCTTATGAACTCAAAATCTACTCATTATTTAACCAATGTGGAATTCTACAACACTTTATTTGTATTCCCAACATTTTGATTTGGCCCTACCCTTTTTTTATTAATTCCAAATTGAATCCCTAAATTTGTAACTATTTGCAGGCGAGGAAGCTGGAATTGCTGATAGCAATATTAGTATTCGTAATGGCGGCATGTTTCTTCGGGGAAATGAGCTACGTTAAGCCACCGGCGTCGGGCGTTTTAGAAGGAATGTTTGTGCCTAAACTCAATGGCCAAGGTGCCACCGGCGACGCCATTGCTCTCCTCGGTGCTCTCGTTATGCCGTAAGATTCTTACTTTTTTTTTTCTTTTAATATCCGTAAATCTCTAAGCCAATTTCTACGTTTGAGATTTACAATGATCCTGGTGGCCAATCTCTTAATCACTAAACTACTCACAGGTGATTTAATTCTTCTTTTACCTCAACCCGATTGTCCCAACTTCTCATCTCTATTTAGATATATACATTTACAAAAATAACATATAGATACATTTCAATAAATATATATATATATATATAAAAATTAAAATTTTAGTTTTTTTTATGTTCTACAACAATTAAATATGGAAGAATTCGAATTTATAATCTCTTAATTATGAAATTTACATTCATATAGTTGAACTATAATTTAAATTTGTTTTTTAAAGTATAAAATGTTTAATCAAAATTTAGTTCATATGACTAAGAAAATTAGAATTAAGTTTTTATAAATTGACCAAAAAAGTTCAAATCCTCATAAGCATATTGTCAATAGAGTTCAAATCCTACTCCCAATAATTGTTGGACTAAAAGAATGAAATTTACAATTATATTATTTAGATAATTTATAAACTTCGTTTTATAATTTTGAAGATAGTTAGAATTTATTTTATATAGAATTAAAAGTTAAAAATAATAATATAAATAATGAGTTTTTATAATTTGATAAAACTTAAGAATAGTTCATATCCCTCGTAAAAATTGATGAATAAAATAAGTATATAAGTTTGTTATTCACGATTGTTGTATAAAAAAATAATTAATATGATAAAAAGTTACATAATTTATACATGAATAGTTCTTCAAATACTTTGTTGACAATTACAAACCATCTTTTTTAGGTTGTTTTTAATTTTTTTAATTATATAGGCTAACTTTTACTTGTATTCAATTCTTAATTAAATTATAGTTTTTAAAATCATATAAACTAATTAAACACCTACTTTTTTGAAATTATACTACCAATTATTTATGGGAAAATGTATTGGCTATTCTAATCAAATAATTACAAAATTAGGTAAATTTGAAATATTTACACTCCTAGTCATTAATATGTTTTAATATTATATTAAAATACTCATTAATTTCAATATGATGTATTATAAATATTTATTAATACTGTATTATAAGAAAATACTTGACTGTACTTATTAATACCAATATTATATTTGTTAATTTAAAAAAAAAAAAAGTGATTATACTTTAATTATTTTTTAGATTTAACTAGGGAATTTTGCATATATAATAAAAAAGGGAAAAGTATTTTTATCTCTAACCCAAAATTAAAACTAATTCATTTGTAACAAAAAATCCAAATTGAGTTCTATCACTTCAATCAATCATAGATTCATTCTATCATTGGTTGAGTTTTATCATCGATAGAAATCAATATGTTATGAATGAATTATTTTAAAAAAATTACGCAAAAATAATAAAAGATGTAGAATGTAATGTTGAGGATAAATTCTCATTTAACTATTCTCTTAAATTTTCCTTTTATTTATTTATTTTAAATTGAATTTTGTGGAGCAGGCACAATCTATTTCTTCATTCGGCTCTAGTGCTCTCAAGGAAAGTTCCACATTCAGTCAGTGGGATCAATGTATGTAAACTCTCCCCCATTATGGCAATTATCCTCTGTACTTTACTATCTTAAATTAGTGTTTTTTAGTTCAAACCACATTTTAGTGTGAAAGATTAAATCTCAAAAAAAAAAAAAAAAAAAAAAAAAGTGTGAAAGATTTGACCATTATTCTTAGTCAAAATATATGTCAATTTAATCTCATTTACTGAGGTTACCATATGAATGAAATCACAAAAAAAATCTTTTTAGTTTTTTTGAGATTTAACTTTGTTATTATTTGATTAAAAGTATTATTATTAATTTTTAATTTTGAATTTTTATTGATTAGGTAATATATGTTTTTTTATATCTATTATAGTTGGAATTAGTTATTGTGTAGCTCAACTATTATGAGTTAATATATTGTTTAAAATTGAGAGAGACCACAAATACTAGTTAGAGGATTATGGTGTTGAAGTGAAATAGCAGGGAAGATTAAAAAATATTTAGGTCATACTTAGTGTAAAGTCGTATTTATGGTTGAATTACATGGGTGGGCAGGCAGCATGCAAGTACTTCTTAATAGAGAGTGGATTTGCATTGTTCATAGCGTTTTTAATAAACGTGGCGGTGGTTTCAGTTTCCGGCACCGTTTGTACGGTCGGCCAAATCTCCAAATCCACCGCCGATCAGTGCTCCGACATAACCCTCAACTCCGCCTCCTTCCTCCTCCAGGTACATTACATTACCTTTGGTCCTCTCCTCGATCGTCCAAACGCACCGTTTTGATCACTTTTCAATTATTATTCAGAACGTTTTGGGAAAATCGAGCTCCACTATTTACGCCATTGCGTTGCTTGCCTCTGGACAAAGCTCCAGCATCACCGGCACTTATGCCGGGCAGTTCATCATGCAGGTAAAATTATATATTTCAAATTGGAATTCCTTTTACTTTTTATTTATTTATTAATAAATTAAATTGTTTTCTTTTTTAAAATAAAATAAAAGGGATTTTTGGACCTGAAGATGAAAACATGGGCTAGGAACCTTATGACTAGGTCCATTGCCATTGCGCCCAGTCTGGTTGTCTCCATTATCGGTGGACCTCAAGGAGCTGGACGTCTCATCATTATTGCTTCGGTTTGTTTTTTTTTTCATTCTCTATTTCTTCATCTATCTTTTTTTATCACTTTTTTTTTTTTTTTTTAGTTCAATACGTGAAGGGATAATCTAAATTTTCATCTATTTTTTATATATTAACAATAAGTAACTAGTTTAGTTACTTTTAGATCGTCATTTCTTACTTATTTATATTTTCAAATATTTCACTTTACATGTTTGAGTAGTCACATTCACCTATTTAATTGGCTCTAAAAGTAAATTAAATTATTTTTACTTTTAAATTCAAAGTAAATAGCTTTTGTTTATGTTATATTATATCTCTAACTAACTGAATCAGTTTGCGCACACTTTGACTAATGTTATAGTACATAATGACATATTTTATAATATTTGGATGTAAAAAAAAAACTTGTAAGAAATTAATTCTTAAGTGGTTACTATGGATTGAATTTGTCTTTTTTTTTTTTTTAAATGATATGGATTAAATTTATCATCTCTTAATTCCTAAAGCCCTCTTGACTATTAAACTGCTCTATGATGATTGAATTTAACTTTTTTATTAGAAAAAAATAATTCAACAATTTAGAGAAGAAAAATTCAAATTGACAACCTTATGATTACTAGATTGTACAAGATACAGTTATAATTCTATTTTTATCGGTAACTTCTTTGTTAGTTGATCTCGTCAACCGTAATAAACAAATTTAACTCTATTAGAAAACACTGTTAATAAGAATTTAATGGGTTGACATCAATTTGTCCAGCGGCATAAAGAAGTCAACTATTTATATTTTGATTTTTGTATATGACCAAACCAAAGTGCTTCGACTAAAATGAAAGTTTCAAAAATATCTAACCCAAAATGAAAATTGGGTTGGATAACCACGGTGGAAGAGAATTTAGTTAGATGTTTGAATCATTCATATCTACTAAAACCAAAGTCTACATATTATAAAAAAATAATAATAAAAAAAAATTAATGACGGACAGCTGGAGTTTCACTATCCTAATATTTAGGATCTATTAACCTGTATATAATTACCTAATCTAAAACAAATGTTAAATTGAAAAAATAGTTTAAAATACTAAATGGGTGGGTGGCACAATTGATTATCTGATTAGATGTTAATCCATTTCTATTCTACTGTCACGAGTTTCATCCCTAAAATCGGTATTTGTAATCTTTCTTCCCCAACTTATGCTAATATATATATATATATATTTGTAATCTTCTTGTACTAAAAAAAAAGTTTAAAATAAATTGGTTAAAAACATATGTTTGGATTAAAAAAGTTAGTATTTATATCAGTTGTTGAATTAAAAATTAAAAAAATAATAAAAATATATAAAATTGATAAAGTATGAGGATTAAATACATGAATTAAAGTTAAACTACTTTAATTAATA
>JBBMKA010023450.1:0-27419 GCA_037833695.1 Sechiopsis laciniata | reverse complement strand
ATATAAATTTATTTGCCTTCTTTGGAACATAAAACAAATAAATGCATATATTTGTGAAAAAACTTAGAGCATTTTGGTTCTATTCTTGGAGGAACAACCATTTATAAGAAATAAGCTTGAAAATAGTGGAAATTTACTCAAACATTTTTAGTTTTTAAAAATAATTAGCGACGGGGAATTTGAGTGCACAATGAGAATACAATGCTCCTTTTTTTTTTTTTTTTTACAAATAAATACATTGATATTGGTGCGTTATTGCTATAGGCTAAATTTTATCATTCATTATGTTTTTCAACAATTGAGTATTAATATACATACGGGAGAATGATGATTTGTTATCCTACCAAAGATTTAGTTGGATTGAATTTATCCTAAATACATGTCTCTTTCTTGTAGTCAACTTAGAAAGATAAATTTTAGGGACAATGCCATAATAAGAATGAGAAATTGTGTTTAAAAAAAAAAAAATTTAAAATGAGACTAATTTGATATCCAATTCTAAGAGGTTAAGCTGTTGTTACACACCGAACTGAATTTTGTATCGCTTCTAAAGTAAATGTAAATATTTTCATGATGTACCATAAATAATTAACATCTATAAATAGGTTTTGATTAAAAACCAATTAAATGAGTATTATATAATAACCTTAAATTTAACCAAATTGAGTGGTCTTAAATTATTTAAACATAGGAGTTCAACATCAAATATATATATAAAAGACCATGAATTCCCAATTCAAAAAAAAAATAAAAAATAAAAATCATGAATTCGATCATGCCCTTCGTTGTGTATGTACCAATTAAATTATGTTGAAACGCATCAATTCAGCAAAAAATAAAAAATATATACATAAAAAATCAAATCAAATCAACAGACTTCCTCAAGATATATATAGGTTAAAATATTATTTTGGTCCTAAATTTTAAGTTTTGTTCCATTTTAATAATTCAATTTTCAAAAATTCAATTTTAATAGAGGACTTTCAAATTTGTTCTACTTTGACATATGAATTTTAAAATGTTCAGACTTTCAAAATAAATTAAAATTGGTCCTCATTAAAATTGTTTTTGTTAATTTTTTCTTTAGAAAATTACCATATTTCTTTATAAATTTTAGAAACATGTTCACAAATTTTCTTTACTTGTATTAAAAACATTAAGATTATTGAACAACAATAAATATTAACTTCACATTTATCTTAGAGATCAATTTTATACTCTTTTTAAGATCTATGAACTAAAATTTGATATTTAATTTGAGAAACCAAAATGAAACAAACTTAAAAATCCAAAAATTAAATTTAACTTTAAAAAAATTAAAGATCAAAATAAAACAAAACTCAAAGTTTAAGCACCAAAAAAAATTATTTTAACCATAAATATGATTTTGAATAATTCTAAATTTTCTCATAGAGATCTTACAAAAGAGGTGGACAAATTATAGTGATACATTACAACTCATTAGTTGACTTTGAGGGGTAGATGGCAAAGGCAGCTAGCTGGGTTCTTAGTAAGAATGAGACAGTTCAATACATCTTTTTTTTTTGCTCCAACCAATATATAAACATTTTTAAGCAGCCAAGATGAAAGCAAATAAGAGATGATTAGTATAAAAGATATTAGCCCTATCAAACTTACCATCTAAGTAAATAAATCAAATTCAAATTAAAAATATTAATGCACTTAAATAATAGGACCTTCATAACCTTACTCTCAAATTTTTAATTTGAGCAAAATTATTTTGTTATACAGCTCTCTTTTTTTTAATTCAATAATTATTGAAAATGGGAGGTTCATACTCCTAACTTCATAGTCCATGAAGATACAGTTATATTACTAAACTGTTGCTCTCGTTCACAAATTTTCACAATCAAACAATACTATTACAACTCTATTAGTGAATGAGTTTAATTTAATTACTATAACTTCATAATTTTGAGAGGATAATTACAATAACTCTCAAATCTAGAACTTTAAAATTTAATCATTTAAAAAAAAAAAACACTTTTTAGCCCAACAACAATATTTGACGTTGTTGAATTTTGAACATGCAACGTCTAGATCTAAGATAAATGTCAATTAAAATTGAGTTTTATAGTTAAAGCCTAAACATTTATGCATTAAATTTTCAAGTTGCATCTATTTAACTTATACCGATAAAGTTTAATTACAACCATCTCCTATATTCAAAGAGATAATTGCTCAAATTAATTGCTCCTTAGTTACCCATATACTTCAAGAAAAAAAATGGTATTTTGTTCCCGATATGAACATAAAAAGAATATGAAAATAAAATAATTGGGTTTGAAAGTTTCTTTAATACATGCTTATTGGTTGTATGTGCTTAGAATGAAAATATATGTGCACGCTCTAAAAGCCCTACATATAGTATATTGCATCACTATTTACCACAAATACACATATTCTTATTCAAAATTATATATAACTAGAAAAACTCACAAATAATTAGAAATTGAAACTTCACTTCACTATATGTATAGGGATCACATTCTCTCTCGTCTCAACGTCCAAACTCAAAAAATAACAAAAGATTTGGAAATTTCAAATAAGAAATTTCCAAGAGAATTTATCTCGGAGATCTCAAATTTCTATCAACAAGATTGGCAAAACAAGAAAGAAAGAAATATATATAGTAGACATGGGTTTTAGTGGGGGCTTTCACTTTCATTTTGGAATCTAATTTTATTGTGTGCTTAAAAGGAGAGAGAAAGAGGAAGAGAGAGGACCACCTAAAGCCTCACACCCATGTTCATACATACACAAACAAATCTAAGAAAGATACTTAACCCTCTCCATCCAAAAACTTCAATTTTAAATTTAATTTCTCTAAATTGGAACAAATTTCCAAAAGACACTCTCAACCTTCTCACACAGTGTTGTCGTTTTTAACTACTATTATGTCTAAGTTTTTTTTTTTTTTTTTTTTTTTCGTTTCTTAAAAAAAATTGTTGTGACTATTCTATTTTAAATATAAAAACTTTTTAAAAATATTTCATACGTAACAAAGTACGAAATATTTAATTTGATTAAAGTTTATCAATTTAGAGTAATTGAATTAGTTTTTGCTAAATTAGATTTTTTAAAAAAATTTGACATCTGTAAAAAAAATCTTTTTTTTTTCTACTCTTGAATAATATTAATAAAAAAAAATCTCGTCATCAATACCATATTATGATAAGATGTTGGTGTAAGGATGACAAAGTATTGAAAAAAAAATAGAAGCATAATTAAAAGTGTAGAGACAAATTTAGGAGATAAACGTCTAATATGATTCTTACCAAATTAGCAAAAGTGTGTTTAAATAAACAAATCAATTGATATTGAATGTGTTAATCATCCTCTACTAAACAAAATTAATAGAATCCCCAATTACTTTGGTTTATACAAATAATGATGCACTAAAATTTTAGGCCAAGATGGAAGATATTATTAAATGCTTTTTTTTAATCTTTTTCCTGCGGCCAAGTGGCGACAAACGAGGGATGGATCCAAAAACCATTGCCAAAAACATATTTTGAAAAATATTTTTTTAAACCCATTATTTGATTCTTGCATACTCACATTACATCCACACGACCACGAGAGAACAAAAGGATTTTTAATCAAAATTAATGAGACCCCTCTTCTTTCTTTCTTTTTCTTTTTAAATAATCCGTACTATACTATGAAAAATTAAAATAAAATAATAATAATATTAATATTAAAGATACAAAAAGACATAAAAATTAAGGTTAATTTATCAGCCAATGAATAAGAGACACGAAGAACATATTCCAATGGACATGCTCCATGAGTAAGCCTGAGGTCTTTTTTTTTTATATCTAACTAGCTAATTAACTTACGTATACTTTTTGACTATTTTCAGAAATAACTATTTAATCCTACTATTTAGTTATAAAACTGTAATCCATAAAAAAATAATTTCAAGATGAGTATATTCATCATAAATTGAGTTCATTTCCTCTTGAATATTTTATCATTTCTAAGGCTTTTATCTTGAGAGACCAACTCAAGATAACTGATAATTAGCGATACCATGCAATAATTAAGGTGTGATAACCTAATTAAATTACACAAAAAGAATGGCAAAACTTACAAACAAAAACCACACAACATTATCCTTGCTGAAAGTCCCTTTTGTGTTTTATTTTTACTTGAGAAGAGAGAAAAAAAGATCCCAGAACTGGAACCCACCAAATTTGGGTATAAAATGTCAATCATCAGGCTCAAAAATTTCCAAGCCACTCAAGTCTTTTAAAGGGTTAATTTCGATTTGCAGTGTTTTTCTTTCTTTTTCTTTTTCTTTTTTTTTTTTTCAAATTCAATAACATTTGAAGCAGGATTTCGAACACGTAACCTCTTAGTTATTAGGTCTTACAAAATGTCACTAGAGCTATGCTCTTTTTGGCCAACTTGCAATGTATTTATATATGTAATAGCTAGATAGAAGTTTTTTTTAGTACAAAACTAGAGAGAAGTAGAGTGTCATATATATTTCTTTTTGTTTTCCACAAAAAAAAGGTTCTTTTATAGAAGAATGGGATATGAAGAAGAGATTTTGATAATAAGAAGCTATGATGGGCAATCTGATAGAGCTAGAGTGGAAGATCTAGAGAGAAAATGTGAGGTAGGCCCATCTGAACAAGTTTTTCTCTTCACAGACACTATGGGTGACCCCATTTGTAGGATCAGAAACAGTCCCTTGTACAAGATGCTGGTATTTCCCTCTTCATTAACTCGACGAGCCTCTCGCTCGTCGTGTTTCTCTATCCATTATATATATCATAACCTATCAACTTAATCTTTTGGAATTGTTTACTTCAGGTTGCAGAAGTGAACAATCAGTTGGTTGGTGTGATTCAAGGCTCAATAAAGGTGGTTACGATTCACCAGGCACCAAAGGATAGGGCTAAGGTTGGCTATGTTTTAGGCCTTCGTGTTGTGCCATCGTTTCGACGCCGAGGGATTGGTTGCCACCTTGTCCGACGGCTTGAGGAGTGGTTCGTCGCCAATGATGTGGACTATGCTTACATGGCGACCGAGAAAGACAACCAAGCCTCCGTGAAGCTATTTATCAATAAGTTAGGATACACCAACTTTAGAGTTCCTGCGATTTTGGTGAACCCAGTAAAACATTATCGACCATATCACCTCCCTTCCAACATCCAAATTTCTCGTTTAAAAGTCAACGTCGCCGAGTTTCTCTATCGGAAATTCATGGCCTCTACCGAATTCTTCCCCCATGACATCGATCATGTGCTCAAACACAAGCTTAGCCTCGGCACGTGGGTCGCTTACTACAAAAATGATTGTGCAACTGTCGCCAACTTCGAAACAAGCGGCAGCAAATCGGAAATGGTGATACCAAAGAGATGGGCAATGCTTAGTGTATGGAACAGTGGAGAGGTGAGTATTAAAACCACAACTCAACACTAAAGCTTTTTAAGCTTATAGGTTATAGTGTATTTAATTTTTCACTAATTTTCTTGAGAAGGTATTCAAGCTTCGGCTCGGGAAGGCGCCATTGTCATGCTTGATATACACGAAGAGCTCAAAGGTGATGGACAGGATCTTCCCATGTCTAAAGCTGCCATCGATGCCAGATTTCTACGAGCCATTCGGGTTCTACTTCATGTACGGGGTTCATCGGGAGGGGTCAGGGACGGGGAAGTTAATGAGGGCGTTGTGCCAATACGTGCACAATATGGCAGCAGCAAAGGACTGTAAAGTGATAGTAACAGAGATTGGTGGAGAAGACTCACTAAAAGAAAAGATTCCACATTGGAAATTGCTATCATGCCCTGAAGATTTATGGTGCATAAAGGCATTGAAGAAAGAAGCAAGAAATAGGTTACATGAATTGACAAAGACTCCACCAACTACAAGACCAGCTCTTTTTGTAGACCCAAGAGAGGTATGAAGATCAAAGTCATATGAATAAATCCCAAACTTAATTACTTAATCACAAACTAAACACAAAATCAAACATATAAGTTATGAACTCTCACCTTAATAATCATAACCACCATGTATACAATTTCATTCATAAAGGGTTGATTTTTGTTTTCGTCCCTAATAATAACTCTTTTTTTTTTATCCATGAGTTTCCGACTAGCTTTTGCGCTCTTCGACTATTCTCACAGAACATATCGTCTAACCCTACAACATATGGATGTCAGGAAAAATCATACAAAAATAATTATTAGGTAGGTGGTCACCGTAGATTAAACCCACAATATTTTGGGTTAATAGACATTTTTTACCACTAGGTTATTCATGGTGGTTCCTATAAAAAAAACTAATACTCGCTTGATTTTGGTTTTATTCTTAATAGTTTCACATGATAAAAATTCATGTTGGTCCTTTCCATCTAACCATCATTCGACAAACACGTGATGTAAAACACAAGTCCTTCTTCATGATGTCAGAGGTTAAAAAAATTGTTGAACGTACTATATAAGAGGGAACCAATGTAGACTTTTATGCAACACATTCAAACTTGAAAGCTAATAGAAATAAAGGAGCGGTTGGTAGAGAGACTTGAGGTCTCCAAGGTATGTTAACTTTGAGGTCTCACGTTTTAAATCAACAAGTGAACTTAATTCTAAAATCTTCTGTCGTGTCCAGAGTACAAACCTTGAGACGGGCGCAGGTGCCCCGAGTAAATAGTGGGGCTAAGCTCCGATTCTCGGTTATCAGTAAATAGGAATCCTATTCAAGAGTTGGTGATTCATATTGGTACGACATACTCGATAGAATGAATGAAATACCAGCAGAGTAGGGAGAGAAAAGTTGGGTTGAAAAGTTAAAAATGTAACTTCAAAAAGAGGGTGTGGGGAAAAAATATTGAAAGGGGTTTGTTTTAAACCCCACCTTCATTAGATAAGTCTATATCCAAGAAAATCCATGTCGAGTAGAGTGGTGGGATGGGAGGCTTTTATATGTTGTAACTTTCACAACGGTGACAAAAAATCTTGAAAGATTTCCCTAATTAGCAGTGTCCTTTGCAACTCTGAGTAATAATACCAATCGCTCTCTCTTTCTCTCTCTTTTTGTTGGGACAGCTCAATCATCAGCCTGAAGGTGGTCCTTTTCTTTTTTATACCACCTGGATATTACCTTTTTTTTCTTTCTTTCTTTTCTCTCTGCCCCGCAGTCAAAATTTTCTTAAAAAAAAACATCCAGAATCTCATTCACTCGGGAGCATAATTTCATCTTGTTTTTTGTGCTGTTTCATTCTTGCTCATTCCTATTGGTTCAGTTCACATAAACAAAAGGAACTCTATGGCAACGGCGATAGACGAAGTTGTTGCTTTCCTTTTTTTTATAACCAGGAATAAAAGCTTCACAATTCACCCTACTACATATTAGATAGCGTGGACATCCGTCACAAAATCAATTGGTGACGAGAGGAGTAGTTCACCTATCTTATAAATTGTTATGAGATTTCCACTTATTTCCGATATGGAATACTAACACTACATACCCGGGGCACCTATGTCCATCCTAAGGCTTGGAATAGAAGACAACAAGCAATTTTACAATCAAGGTTACTCATGAGTTTCAAATTTGAGACTTCCAAAGGAGCATACCTCGGAGAGCCCAAGCTATCAACGAGGCTGCTCCTTGGGGACGAAGTTGTACTATTCTCTAACTAAAAACTAATCACATTGGAGAGGCCGTAATATTTGGAACTTGGAAGTTCATAAATAACATGGAGATAAGCTAAAAAGAAAATGATCCAGGTATAATTTTCAAATTCTCTTGTATGTTTAGACAAAGCAAGGTCACCGTACCCATCAATCTATGTTCACATAATATATAGATTGATCGGAAAACATGTGCACAAACCCAACAATCTCAAAAGTAGCATGGTTTAGCATAATATTAAAAGAAATTATAAGTTTAACCATCCTAAATTGGCCTAGTTGTTAAGGAGGACTCTTTGAAGATCTAAGAAGTTATGAGTTCAATCTATGGTGATCACTTAATTCAATCTATGGTGATCACTTATCTAGAAATTAATTTCCTACGAGTTTCCTTGACAACTAAATATTATAGGGTCAAACTGTCTGCTTACGAGAATAGTCGAGAAACGTATAAACTAGCCTGGATACTCACAGATATCAAAAAAAATTATAAGAAAATTATTAATTTAGTCCTTTTAATATAATCTTCTCTTTTCTTTTTTTTTGGAGATCATCCCAAAAAGTGACATCTAGCATATTACTTAAATCTGATATAAAAAATATAGGTTTATAATATATTTGAGCAAATCCAAAATAGAAAATGAAACAAAAGCAGAAAGAGAGAGCAATGTGTGTATAATGAATTATTCTGTGTCCCTGCCAAGGAAGGAAATCCACTTCCCACTTTTTTTGTTAGTGCTATCTAATGATAACCTTTTCAAATAAGAGCATGTGTACCAATAACTATAAGAACTTCAGAAAGTTTCTAATCATGATTAAAATGAAGATAATGATGATACCTTTGGTGTTTGATGATGTGTTTATTCCTTGCTATAGAAGGAGAAAGACAGAGAGGTAGGGCCCCCTTTTTTCCCTCCAAATCTTCCAAAGAAACTACTTTACCTGAGTGGAGCACATGCACTTCATTAGTGGTGAATTTGTGGTTTATATAAATTAAAGAAATTAATCATTATTTGATCTCCCGTTTAGGAAAAAGTTATTCAGAAAGAATCCCACTTTCGTGATAACTAGATGTTTTACCATTTTGCTCTCGTATCTAAAAAAAAGTGAAATTGAGAAACCAGAGCTTTCCTCCCCTATACGCCCATTCCAAACTCTGGATCTGGGAGACAAGAAAATATTTTACAATTAAATTCATCCTGGAGGTCTCAAAAGACCTCTAAGAAAGCATGTCTGGAAAGACCCAACCCCCAAGTAACGAGGCCACCCTTGGGACTCTCTGTTTATCTAAAAAATTATAAAAGTAATAACCACATTTAGACTAGTGAATAATTTCTCGTTTTCATATACAAATACATGAGATGGTTGAAAAACAAATGGGCAAGTTCAAGAAGCAATTATCAAACACTTCCTTTACTGTTAAAAATAGAAAGGTTAATATCCAAAATTCAAAAGCAATTATATTGCAGAAATAAGAATGATTTGTATGAGAGAGACGTATCTGAAAATATCTGAACGTATCTGAACATAACTCTTGATCAATTTGCACATTGAAGAAATCATCCTTTCGGGCCTCATAAACTTCCAAGCACTGCACTTTGGTCCCTGTAATCAGACTTGAAATCTTTGAGCGTAGAGACCACTGATGCAGACTTAACCAACATTCTAGTTTTCAGTGGCTGAGCATAGATTGGCAACGTATAGGACCACCTTCCTGCAATTTTCTTCCATAAAACTGTTAAAAAAATTACAACCAAAAGAGCTGAATATCTTGGGAACTGTCAGACAATGAACACAACAAGAATTTAACTGTCTTTATAATCTTTGTGGCCCCTTTCAGAGGATCTAGTATGATAAGAACTCAAGTTTGATGGAAGCAAATTGAAATATTTGAACCATTTGGAGCTAGCTACTACATTTAAATGATTCTCAAGTACAACTCAATTTTGCAATATCTGAAAAAATGAAAAAAAGTTATGCATGTTCTAGATAGGTAGCCATCAATGATTGAACCCCATATTTACAAAATATCTAGATTGACCAATTCCACTCAGATTTTTTTTTTTCTAATTACAAAACAAGATTGAAGATACGAAATTAGAGTTGCATTTAGCTTCCTTTCCTTTCTTTTCTTCAAACTTCTGTACAAGATCTTCAGCATCAAAATTTGGAACAGTCAAAAGAAATGAACTCATAACACATCCAGATTCCAGACATGATATATTTTTTCCATGTAATGATAACTCATACAAAGAAGTCATGTAAAATAAAACTGAACATGACAGGAGATACCATTAAATTTCTGAGAGCACATTTAGATTACAGTTTGTTTTCCTAAATTGAAATAACTTGACCATTGCTTTGTTGTTCATGGGTCTCCGAATGTACCGTTTGAGTACTCCTCGCCTGGAAGACTAGACGTTCCATTAGGTAAGCGATTCGTGCTGGTTGAATTAGGATAAGGGGAATATGCAGAAATAGGACTGCCTCGTGAATACTGGTTCAGTGCAGCTGTACTACTTCTTGTTACTTTAAGACGAGCCTTTCTACCCTATAGTAGAGTAGACAGGTGATGAGACAAAGTGAAGAGAGATTGAACAAAAAAGAAGCAGAATGAAATGTTGAATTATGTTAAATCACCAATCAACCCAAAAGCTTAAACTAATGTGTTGGGGTAAATGAACTATATGAACCAAAACTCCTTCATGCGTGGGCTTGGAAATTTGAAAATGCCCATTAAGCAAAAATTAATATTAATTGGGGATGAAACAAGACTCGACAGAAGTTTAAACACAGGACCTCCTGCTCTTGCTTTGATTTAATACCATGTTGAATTATGTTAAATAATGGGAGTAAATTTAGTTATAACAACCAACACAACATATGTCAAGGTGCAGAGAGGTACCCTTCCCATGCATTTCTCTAAATGATGGGCAAATCTCCCAGCCACAATTGATCGGCCACAATTCATGCAATCAAATATTTCGTTTGCAATAGGAGGATGATTTTGTCCAAAAATATCAACTACATATTTGCCGTTTGCTTCAATGCTATTGCTAGAATCCGCTACTCTTACTCGTGCCTGTGCTGAAAGTCTCAATTCTTCTTCTTCCTCTTCTAAGTTACGATCAAGACCTAACCTTGCTATTCGATGACATTCCGATGCAACATCAACAATCACAGAATCCAGGAGATCCCCAAAGAAATTACTAAATGAAAGCTGATAACATAGAAAGCAACAGAAATACTAGTTCTATTAGTTCTGAATTCTCTAATAAGAAAGTTAAAACTTAAAAGTGATCATAAATACTGCCATACTTCTGGAGTTTTCATGGCATGGTCGACGCATCACCCTTTTTTTAGGCTTATGCCTTGTGAAAACTTATTACGACTTAGACTCTATGTTTCGTGTAATGATCAGAAAAATATTGTAATTAAACAGCTACATTCTTAAAAAAGAAACAGATTTAAGTTGAACCAATTTGAACTATTACTACTATTCATAATTGAAGGGTAACCTTTAAGAATTTTTTATTTTAGTGACAATTGAAGGGTAGTTTTTTGTTTACTTTCATAAAATTATTATGTTTTGTCATACTTGAACATACAAATTTAGGATTTGTATTATAATTTTAATTAAAACTTAGGCTATGCCTTGCTTCTTCAAGATGAAAAAAATATTGAAGCCACTTTTAGCCTTTTTAAACCTTTTATTTCATATCCATGAATGTCCGAGCAACTGCCTTACTCTTATACATTTGGTTGTGAAGGAAACCTTTAGAAAATCAATTCTTAGGTAGATGGTTATCATGGATTGAACTCATAACTTTTTAGTTTACCAAGGCTCTCTTAACCACCGAGTTGTGTTGCAATTTTAAAACCTTGATTACTAACCTCATGAAATGGAACAATTCAAACATATGACCTTTTACAAGAATTAGAATGTCTTAACGGTCCAACTAAGTTTATGTTACCCTTGAACTAAGCATTTTCTCACACACAACAAAAGTTAGACGGAGCTTTCAAATAATCCATTAAGTTTGCCATGTTGGTTTAGGTTTGACAGACCGTCACTAACCTTTCAACGGAACCAGTCACTTTTCCAGTCTTCCCAGGAACTCAGGGAGAAATATCATATACTGCTTTTTTTAATCAGATACTAACTTTTTCATTGATATATGAAAAGGGACTAAAGCTCAGGATACAAATTCTAAAAAGAGTGAACAAAAACAGAACTAAAAACATAATAATGATATATAACACACATGATTTCATATTTTTTACAATTTTATTTCTGGAACATACCAACGCAACGACAATGAAGAAGGTTACTGCAAAGAGTAACATATGAGAATCCAAATCCTCCTGCTTGGGGGCAATGGAAATTTTCATTTCCTTAAAAAAAAAATAAATAAATAAGGCTTCGTTTGATAACCATTTGATTTTTTATTTTTTGTTTTTGAAATTTAAGTCTATTCTTACTCAAATTTTCTACAATGTGTTCCACCTTTCATACAATGTATCCATCTTTCTTAAGAAAGTATGTGAATGCTAACCAACTTTCAAAAATAAAAATAAACTTTTTGAAGCTACTTTTTTTTGTTTCTAAATTTTGGTTTGGTTTCTACAAATATAGGTGAGATGTAGATATCAGAGTAAGAAAAAACATATAGTAAAGTAGTTATTGTAAGCTTAAATTTCAAAAACCAAATGGTTATCAAACGGAGCCTAAGAAATCCAAATCCTATTATTTTACTTTATTGAAGACATTTCAAACCATCTTCAATTAGACACATAACTTAAACTGTCTCACTCTGGTGTACATATAATCTCAAAAACAACGAATATGGAGTTCCGGTGCTTTTCCTCATTACAAGCAAACAATTTGGTCGAGTATCATCAAACTGAGATAGGGAAAATCTGTGAAATAGAGCTTAGAGCTTACCAGTTGAGTAGGTTCTTCTAAGTTAAGTTAGACTGTTAGGCTTGTAAACCTTTTATAACAGTGATATAATACCATTTTTCTCTTGTATTAAACAAAGCCATTATAGCTGTTACCTCCATTTCTCGTTGTTCACATACTAACGAGCTAAATGCAAATAAGAAAATTGAGAACAAATAGATCGGGAAAGGCTACCTGAGTATGCGAAGATACATTGTCCTCATTAGACATTGACATGAATCTAGAATCAGCACGAGCTTCAATACAGACCTAAAACATAATAACCAGAACAAATGACATTAAACACATAACTCTACCAGTTTCAAGAATCATCATTCTATTCAATAGCTGAAATTTGAAATTGAACAGGAGTAATCGCTTAAGATCAGTAGAAAGATTAACAAATTGTTAATTCAATCCCAACCAAACAAGTAAAGAAAAAATCTCCTATCATTCTAAAATCTTGCGAACTGACATCAAACGAAGAACAAATGCCATTAAACACAATGAATCGACCAGATTCAAGAATCATCATTCGATTCAACAGCCGAAATTGAATGGGAAACTAAATCGAAATGCGCTAACGATCCAGTAGAAAGATTAACACATTGTCAATTTAATCAAACATGAAAACCTGATGCTAAATCAAACAAGAAAAGAAAAAATCTCCTAACATCCTAAAATCTTGCGAACTGACATCAATGGCGAACGGATGCATTTCAGAGACGTTTTTTGTGCTAGAATGTTCGTAATAACTGGAGAATCAATGGCGAACGGAGAAAAATGCATAAAGTAATTGCTGTACTTACTGAGAAGAAATCGAATTCGCAGTGATGGATAGAGTACCAAATCAAACAACTGTAATTCGACAAGACTGCAAAAAGAGGGTAGAACAAGGAAGAAAAAGAGTTTTATCCAGAAGGACGAGAGAAACAAATATGTCAAATATAAATAAATTGATTAATTTAAAAAAAAAAAAAAAAAAAAAAAAGAGTTCCGTTGCCGGGAATCGAACCCGGGTCTCCTGGGTGAAAGCCAGATATCCTAACCGCTGGACGACAACGGAACTTGTTGATAACTCTTCATTTTTTATCAATTTAATCCATTTACTTTATGAATTATTGAATGAATTTCGTGATTTTTATAAATAAATATCGTATACATATGTATAAACATCAATCAAATTTTATATGGGGAAAAAATAATATTAAAATATGTGAAGGGGCGACATCAAATTATTTAAGGTAACAAAGAACTCTACAGCAACCACATACTTTGGTAGACAGTGACAAATCTAGAATCTTGAGTTTTTTCAATAAAAAAGTGTTACTAATTTTTATATTAATGTAACATTGAATTCTAAGGATTACAGTTTTTATTTTATTTTATTATTATTATTATTCTAAGGATTTAACCTTCGTAGTTTCAATTTTGTAATAATTTTATCCTTGAATTTTAATGCAGAGCAACTTAGTATTTATTTACAAATTTATAATAATTTAATATGAGTGTAAAAAATCAACTCCGTCAATAAAATAATAACGCAATTAATATTAAAAAAAAATTATGATTAAGTGCATCATAAGTTAAAAATTACTACTCATTTCAGATGTTATTAAAATAAAATAGTGTGAAATATTTTCTTCTCAAATTTACCGTTAATTTTTTTTTTATACAACAATATTGAGAGAAAATAGATTCAAACGTGTAACATCATGGTTACTAGGTTGTATAAGATGTCGGTAGAGCTCTGCTCTTGTTGGCAAATTTACATTGATTATGTGATAATCTCATTAATTATATATAAACACAATCTCTCTCCATAGGTTGTATTTGTATTACCATTACATATCATTTTCACTTTGAATGCACAATGATGAAGAGTCTGATTCAATAGTATGTCACATATTAAGGAAATGGGAGATAATTTTTGCAGGGTCCATGAAAGGCAAATTTCGAAGTATGAAGGTGGACATAGTGCCAACTGTTGATTTTTGGGAAAAATGAATTGAATGTTGGAAATTTGGCTAATTGTAACGGCGATTAGAAAGAGGATGACATGATTTTTGTCTTTAGTTTATCAAGTCTAGAGAATTATGTGGTTGACATACGACAGTTTAAGCGTAAATTACAATGTCTTTATGATGGCCAATAATGAGGAGTTATGGAGAAATCAATGGTGTTGGAGGAGAGATTTAAACAAACCTTTATAGGTTTTAATTCCTATTTGGAAATGGAATTCAACATTGATTTGAATGGAAAAATTGAGCCGAGAATTTGAATTAAGTAAAGAATAAATTGAAAAGTGTTGGTGATTACTTGGGTGTAAGTGAGTGTGACCCTCTCCTATTTTGGCATACCCTAAAATTGAGAGACACCAATTGCAACACGTCACTTAGTTTAGAGAGTCCAGGGAAGGGTCGACCATGGGGACTCCATTCTCGTAAAGAAATCGGTACACTTTGTAGCTCCAATATAGTTTCAAATGTTTTCAACAAGGCTGGCGATAAGTGTTTGCTAGCCATTATAATTCATTTTAGTTCAACTATTATGATAGTTACTTGTGCTTCAGTATGTCTCACATTCGTTGGTCTTAAAATTCAACAATTATAGTGTGTGAATTATTTGAGTCGGTCTTTTATGTTGGGTTATTCCAATCTCAAATACAAGAAGACCAACTCACAAGGTTATGTTGATCCTTTCAAATTCTTATTATTTTTCAGTTTCTGTATGTGTAGTCAATCTCAATTCGAGACGTGGACCACGATCAAAACAATTATTGGAATGAGAAGTTAAAATTAAAAAAAAAAATTATAGTTTGTAGGGTTTCAAGCATGTGGGTTTATAGATATATTCACGACCATGACTTTTTTATTAATGAATGTAGATCTATACTAATGTTATTAAGCTATTTCTGTCATTGTCATGCAACTAGAGTTTTAGAATACTAAGATGTGATTGATTCAATGCACAATGAACATTGTGGAGATTAATTTTATGCATATTAATATGGTAGGGTTAAAATCCGGATAGTAAATATTATTGAACTTTTTTAATTAAAAAAAAAAAAAAAAAAAAACTAAATTAGCGGTCCAAACAGGGTTTTGATTGAACCCATATGCGGCTAGCTTCATCTCCTCATCTCATATCGCAGGGTTTAACAAAGATTTAACACAATGCCCACAATTTCAACCAAACCTCAAATTCTCCAGTTCTCATAAACCCCAACAATGGCGTCCCTCTTCTTCCCAATCCCAACCATCAACACCACCATCAAACCCTCCCCTCAAATCCCTCTAAATCGCTTCACTCTTCCCCAATCCCGCTTCCTCTTCCCTCTCAATCTCCCCCACTTCTCCCTCTCCTCTCCCCCTTTCCGCCCCCTCGCCGCCGCCTCCCCCGTCCCCGAAGGCCCCGAGGACGAAGCCCGGCTCGCCGTCTCCGAGTATCTTCGTCGATTCGGGGTCTCGGAGGCGGAATCGGCGTTCATTGCTTCGAATTCTCCGCGGTTCTTGAAGATGGTTGTTGATGGCGTTCGGGAATTGGACGAGACTTCGTTGTGGGGTTCTTGGAGTTATGATGGAGATGGAGGGGGGTTTGGGTTTAGGGAGAAGGTGGGGTTGATGGCTGTGGAGAAAGGGGATTTTGGGAAGGTGGCTTTTCTGGAGAGTGCTGGGATGAGTCTTTCTTCGGCTATGAATGTTGCTCGGTACCTCTCTGGAGAGATGCTTCCATCTCTTATTCATAAGGTACTACTCTACATTTGATGTTTAGTGTTTTGGAATTGATGCCACTGTTCATATTTAATTTGGTGGTTGCTTGAAATTAGTTTCTGATTCGATCTGCCTCAGTCGATGAGTGTTGAATTATGTTAAATCAACCAACAATGCCCTCATTTGTAGGTTTAGAAATCTGAAACTGCCCATTAAGTGAAATTAATATTAATTGGGATGAAATGACTCAAGTATATATTTCAACACAAGACTTCCAATTCTAGCACCATGCTGAATTATGTTAAATCACCAATTAACTCAATGTTAGCTCATATATGTTCATATTTAATTTGGTGGTTGCTTGAAATTAGTTTCTGATTCGATCTGCCTCAGTCGATGAGTGTTGAATAATGTTAAATCAACCAACAATGCCCTCATTTGTAGGTTTAGAAATCTGAAACTGCCCATTAAGTGAAATTAATATTAATTGGGATGAAATGACTCAAGTATATATTTCAACACAAGACTTCCAATTCTAGCACCATGCTGAATTATGTTAAATCACCAATTAACTCAAAAGTTTAAGTGGATGGATGATGCTAAATTTAATTATATGAGCTAACATTGATATCTATAACTATCATGGAGTAGCCTAGTCGTCAAGAGGCATTGAGAAACTAAGATGTGATGAGTTCAATCTACAGTGGCCATCTACCTAGGTGACTAACATTTCCTTCCCTCGTGGGTCCCCATAAGTGAAATCAATATTAAATAATGTTGAAATTATGGATGTGACTTTTATTCTAGTACCATGTTTTTTTTTTATTAGAAATAATTTAATTATAATTATGAAATTTTTTTAAACAAAGGTAACCACGTCCGTCCATAAGAAATTTTAAGAGAGGAAAACCCCAACCCTTTAATAAGGATATTAAACTATACCATGTTGAATTATGTTAAATTACCTATGGTTTGAAATAAATTTAACTGTACAATCGACAAACAATGGTATCTATTTGCTGGGTAGAAATTGAAGATTGATAAGCTCGTGGACGTTGGTTTATTTTTACATTTGCTCTTTAGGTGAAATATATGAAGGAACTCTTCTTTTCTGGCAGCGGTGATGGGAAACTCATAGGAAAAAATGCTCGGCGAATGATGATGAACTTATCAATTCCTCCTGATGATGAAGTGCAACAGACTTTATCTTTCTTTGAGAAGGTCTTGTAATACGTAGTTTTCAATTACAAACTTTGAAACTCTTAACTTATTTTTGTTTGTTTCTGTTTCATACATTTTTGGATTTTCATGTCGTAAGATGTGTTTGTGATTATTATTAACACAGGTTGAAGCCAGGCGTGGAGGCCTAGACACGTTGAGTTTGAATGAAGAATCTTTTCGCCTTTTACTTGAATCATTTCCTCGCATGCTTTTGTTGTCAATAGAATCCCACGTGAAACCAATGGTGGAATATCTTGAAACCATTGGCATTCCTAAGGAACGTATGAGGAGCATATTTCTGTTATTTCCACCCATCATTTTCTTCGGTACTGAAGTCCTCAAATCGAGGATAATGGCTTTTGAGGAGGTATTATTGGTTTAAACTCGTGATAAGTTTTAAAGCATGTTTCCAAGTTTCCTCCCATTAATGTCAACGCCCTCCTCTGCTTGGTCAAAAGAAAGAGTACTCTTTAGTTGCATTTTTTAAGCCTTATTCCTGTTATAAGCTCAGAAGAAAGAATAGAATTCAACAATATAGAAAGAGAAATATTTGTATGCTGCCATGACATCATGCAGCCACTTCTAATGTTTTTAATTTTGAAAAATAATTACTTAAAAGAAAAAAATAAAAAAATGAGTGGCTAAAATTTGGCCACAATGGTGGCTGCGCCAGCATGTAAATATTTCTCTTACAGAAAATTCATCTTTGTGGCTCTTGGAATGAATTTGATAACCCTTTTAACTATTGCAACTTAAGTCATCTTTGTGCCACTTGAAACATCTCTTTGTAATCTTCTTTGCTTGAAAGCTTGGACTCCTCCCCTTTTTTGTAGTTTCATTTTTGTATCTAGTTTCTTATGGGAAAAAAATAGTTAGTTATGCGGTATGATGTTATGTTGATATTCTCTCACTTGTTTTAGTTTATTGATCTTTATTATCCTGTAGGTTGGCGTAGAAGAGACGGAATTGGGTAAATTGTTGCTTAAATATCCATGGATTATGTCTAATTGCATCCGAAGCAACCTTAAACAAATTGTTTCTTTCTTTGAGTTGGAGAAGGTACACCTTCTGGCTGGTCATTTACCTTGCTTGGACTTATTAGATTAAATTATAACCATCCTTCTCAAAAGAATTTGATGTATAACTATGCTCTTGAGCGCTTTTGGTTAATATTTTGAATTTGACTGCAGCTGCCGGTTTATGAGCTAACCGTTCTTATTTAAATATTGACAAGTGAATCATTTGCAAATTGAGTGAAAGTTAAGAACTTTGAAAAGAAAAACAAGAGGTGGTAACTGGGCGAAAGTTAAACTATCCGATTGATAGGAATCATAGGATAGTTCTTGAAAGGAGTTTTGGTCACTTGATTAGTTTATGTCTCTATTTGGGTGTTAATCTATGTAGAATTTTTTACTCCATATATTTAAAAGAAGTAGCACACATGATTTTTTTTTTTTTCCAATCAGCATGGTTTTTTATTAGGCGTCCTTCAATTTAAGTTTTTGTAATTGAAGTCTGTGTTAATTTGACGAATGTGCACCTGTATGTATGGAGAATCTTATTTGTTAGATGATACTTCATGATAGGTACCGAATGCAAGCACAATCGATGCAATCAGAAGTTGGCCACTGATTTTTGGGAGCTCAACTAGTAAATTGGAATTGATGGTGGACATGTTTGGTGATCTAGGTGTGCGAAGCAAAAAGTTGGGTCAGGTGATTGCCACAAGTCCCCAGTTATTACTTCAGAAACCTCAAGAATTTCTTCAGGTTGGTACCTACTACTATTTACAATTTTTTTTTATTTCCTGTATTGCAATCAGTGTCAAGATAAATTTATGAATATTCCAAGGTTATTATAGAAGATGTGTAATCTTCAATCATAAAGCTTTGAAGCTTACCAATTTATCCATGTATTTTGTTCTTTGATTGATGCTTATCATTGTTTCAGTAGGCTTCATTTGTAACCGTTCACTTTATCAATAAAAATGTTTTCATTTCCCGTAAAAAAAAACTTATTTGCCTATTTACATTGATATCCTTGTAATATACATATAACTTAAAAATTCCTATAAGAAGAAATATATAACATACAAATTGTTTAAGTCCGTTTTTTTTCTCGCCATATAACTTGCCTTCTCTCTTTTCTCCAGTCGTTTTTACATTTATATTCCATTATCAATTAGAAAATATTATATCATTGCAAAATATGATGATATTCTTTTCAGTTTTTTATGTTTTAATTTTAGGAAAAATGGCAGTTACCCTGAACTAGGGGTTGTTACAAACTTACCATCAACCCTCAATATTGAAAATTTAATCAATCAATCTCTCTAAACGTATCATATTTTCAACCACTGTTCATGGGCTGACTCTTTTTGGAAATATCTTTTTGACTCTTTTGGATGGTCTTGTGTGCGGGATCTTAATACTCTCCTTTGTTGCGTTTTGGATGGGCACCCTCTCAAAGACACAAAAGAAACTCTTTGGGTTAATCTTGTTTATGCTTTCTTTTGGAAGTGGTGGGGTGAAAGGAATAATCGTATCTTCAATGACACATCTAAGTCTTTCAACTCTCACTTAGAGGACACTACACATATTGGAATTTTTTGGAGTCATAGACTTCCTCCCTTTTGTAACTATGACCTTACTTTCTTATTTGCACAACTTTTGTAATACTTTTTTTTTCTCATTGATCTATGGAATGTTTTGTTTCTCATAAAAAAAAAAATCTCTCTAAACGTTTGAAATTGTTGCAATTTGATTCTTAATTATTGTAAATTCACGAACCACCAAACCACCTTTATACTATAAGTGTTGGTTCAAATTATTCAAACTTTTGAATGGTAGGATTTACAATCAAACCTATATTCTGTACATCGATTTTTTGTTTTCTTAAATCAAGATGTTACTCAACATTGATCTGAAACCTTCAATTTTTTTTAATAGTTAACATTATTGTTTTCAAATTTTATAGTTTGATTACAAGCCTTATAGTTGGAGGTAGTTTGTCATTTTTCCATATTTGAGGATTTAATTGTAAAATTTTGTAAGTTGTGATTGATCAAACTAAATATTTAGTGGGTCAAGAGGTGATGAGTTCAGTCCATGATGGCTAGTGACTACCTATTAATAATTTCTTACCGATTTATTTGACATCCAAGTGTTGTATGATCATGTGGTATGTCTCATGAGAATAGTCGAGGTGCGTGTAAGTTGATTTGGACACTCAAGGATATAAAAAAATATTGAATGTTTGAGAGTGTTATTGCACCAACCACCAACTGCTATAGTTTGAGTTGTTTTGCAATTTTTTTCTTTGCTTTTTATTGTCTGGGAACTACTGAAGTGTATATTTATAATTGTGCAAGTACAGGTCGTTTCCTATTTGGAAGAGATAGGGTTTGATAAAGAAAGTGTTGGCAGGATAATTGCTCGTTGTCCAGAGATATGTGCAACCAGTGTCGAGAAAACGCTGAGGAGGAAGCTTGAATTTCTAATCCGTATTGGTGTTTCAAAGACTCATCTACCTCGGACAATTAGAAAATATCCCGAGCTTCTTGTGTCTGACCCGGACAGAACTTTACTCCCGCGGTAATGCTCGAACTTCTCTTCTGTGTGTGTTGATGTGGTTCAATTGTGATAGGTTTAGGGCCTTAGGATATTAAGGAATAATATAGGGGTATGTTAGCAATTACTTGGGGAATAAGTAGAGATTTGGGGTATAAATAGGAGAGGTTGTGTGAGGGAAAATGGATCCATATTTTGAGTGATTACATACCCGTATAGAGGTTTGGTGGCATGGCTTCCATGGATGAGGCCATGGAATTTGTTTTTATAATAGCAAAAATTATATGCATTTAAAAGATACATCTTTATGATAGAGGTATTTTCCAAAGTTATTCACATTTAATATTCTATCTTTTCTTTTATTTGATTTTTTTCATCGATTTCTGGTTTGTTTTAACACAGTTGCTGTTTCGAAACTGAAATCTTCAAATGTAACATTTGAGTAGGTTGCAAATTGCACTTCAAGACTTTTATCATCTCACTGTTTAATTATAGAAAAAAGAGTTGAAAAAAATGATATACAGTGTTTTTAAAAGCCAAGGCATAAACGAAAGCTGACTTTTTTTGTATGAGGTGCACTATATATATATAAGAGCATTCATAAAAACTGATAACATAGTTAAAATTAAAATGAGAATATTAAGAAATATTCTAGTGTTGGTAAATGTTATTTTTCTAGTTAAAAAAGAACAAAAATAAAAATCCTAAATGTAAGTTTTTATTTACCCGAGCCTCACCTATTTAAAACAAGGTGCTGAAGGCGACCTACGGCACTAGAGTTAGGATCTCATTAGTAGAAGTTTGGGATCTTCAAGGTATGCTTCTTTGGAGGTCCCAGATTTGAAATACACAAGTGAGCTTAATTAAAAAATTGGTTTGGGCTTTGAGACGGTCACGGATCTCTTTGGGTATGAGTCGGGCAAAGTTCCAATTCCCGGCTATAAAAAAGAAAGAAAATTTTTTATCTGAAAATGATTGTGATTGTGGTTGAAATTATAATGTATCTTTACACTACATCATTCTGTTTTATGATGTTTTTACCTAAATTTTAATAATGATCACAACATTTGCAGTATAAGGTACCTGAGGCAGAGAGGGCTCTCAGAGAGGGATATTGCCTTCATGGTTAGAAGATTCTCTCCTCTACTGGGGTATAGTATAGAAGAAGTTTTGAAGCCCAAACTAGATTTCCTTGTAAACATAATGGAGAGGCAAATAAAGGAAGTGGTTGACTATCCAAGGTATTTTAGCTATTCTTTGGAAAAGAAGATAGCTCCAAGGTTCTGGGTCTTAAAGGGGAGGAATATAAAATGTAGTTTAAAGGACATGTTGGGTAAAAATGATGAGGAGTTTGCTGTTGAGTTTATGGACAACAAAGAAACAGAATATTTAAGTTCTTCACACACTGAAGTGTAAGAAATTTTGTCTTTAGCCATAAAGCTGTGTAAATAATATTTACTTTTTAGGAAATTATTTGTAGATACTAATTTCTTTTGAAGTTGCTGGTCTCATCTTAAAATATCATTTTGGTCCATGGACTTTAAGATTTGTATATTCATCTTTAATCTCTAGATTTCGAGATTTATTTTATTTTGGTCTCTAAACTTTCAAAAATGCAATTTTAGTCTGTGAACTTTCAAAAAAATTTAAAGTTGGTTCTCACCACATAGAGAAGTTTACTTCTCACTCCATTAAGAAACAATTTTGAAATTTTTTAAAAGTTTAAGAATTAAAATTGAACATTTGAAAGTCTGTGAATCAAAATGGAACAAATTTTAAAGTTTAGTAATCAAAATGAAACAAACTTCAAAATTTAAGGACCAAAATGATATTTTAATCTATCTTAAACTTTAGCTTAAAGTTGTCGAAGGTGACGAAGTGCTGAGCAGAGTGGAAAAAGAAGCCAAGTATGTTATCATTCATTACCAAAATTACTTTATTGCAGATTTCAAAACTAATGGTTGATTTCAACTAGATCTCGTTCTAGAATATATATGATTTGAGATGTCTTTTTTTTTTTTTTTATGAAGTCAATTTTATGGAATCTACTTGGCCTCTAATGAAGGAAGAATTAGGTTAATTTGTAGACACCTTTTACGTTTTCATTTTTTTTATGTCTCTCAATGCCTAACCTAGAAATGAACGTGATTTTCCCAATTATAGTAGAGCGAAGCTTTAATTTTTCGGTTTCTAAAAAAGAGTTGTCTTTGTTGTTTGCTTAAGTCTCATAAATAGTGTCCTTACCGTTGGAAGCCACTCATAAATAGTGGCTTTCTTACGGTTGATACTCAATTGATAGTGATTTCTATTTGTGAGAATTTATCGAAAAATTCTATATTTTAAAACTACGAAAACTAAAATTTAATTCCCTCGAGACTCTAGGATGTATTATGTAATTTAACCATAAATATTTTTGCTGGGGGCGCCAAAATAAGTTTATAAGTAGATAGAATGAGACATAGCAAAAAAGGCTTGGTGGAAATTAATAATTATGCCAGTTCATAAGATAAAAGAATAGTCTACGAATTGACAAAAGACTGGAAATAAGATGAAATTTGTAACATTTAAATTTTTGGTTCTATATAATAAGTTAAACGTTTAGGGTATAAGTTGACATGAATCTTATTTAAATTTAGTTGGTTAAGACATTATATTCTAAACTAGAGAAAGTCAAGTTGAAATGGGATGGAAAATATACACTCTAATTTTGCATTTGTTTTTAAATAATACTTGTATTCTTTTAGAAATTAACCTTTGCAGTTTAATTTTTATATAGTAACGAGGATGAGCAATTTGCAATTCAATTTTGGATAAAATCCAAAAAAGATTTTGTATTATTATAAGTATAAGACCTAAAGAAGATTGGAATTTCTTTCTTTATTTTTTATTTATAAGAAGATTGGAATTTCCTTAAATTAAGGGCAATGGGATTGACAAATAAATACAAAATTGAGTTTCGTAGGGATGTGGGTGGGTCCCATACTCCACAAAGTCGTTTTGACTCTGCTGCCCTAAAAACGACAATGCAAGAACCTGAAAACATTGACCACAAAACTTGGATAACTATATATATATATATATATATACACACATTTAATTTTTAGTGCACTTTCTGACTCTCTTCACATAAAATTAGAATCTAATTTAAAATCATGCAACAATTTAGTCCATCTAAAAATCTATCATAAAAGTTAAATATAATAAATAACGAAGTTCTTGTACTTAAAAATATGTTTTTTTTTTTAATGTATAACTAAAAAAAACTCAAAGAAATTATATGAATTAGATAATTTTGAAAAAAAAAAAAAAAGGACAAGTTCATGTTCAGCAAAAGCAAGCAAATTTATCTGATTGAAAGAAGCGTAGTTGTAAAACTGATGATTAGTTTTTTTTAAAAAAAAGAACAATAAAAGAAACGTATATAAAAAAGTGAAGCAAATAATAATAATATGTAGAAATGGTGGATCCAATAATGCTAATTTGGATATTCAAACATCCAATTCATCGCCATTGGAAGACGGGAAGATCCTTCCATCCAATCTGCTGCTTCTGCTCAACATTCGCTTCAAAGATTCTCCAAGCGTCATCAATGGCGGATCAGCCGAAGAAGAAGAAAAAGAAGAACGAAACAGACCGTTTTGCCCCTCATGAATCTCACAACTACTCCGAATCTCTCCTCCCATTTCCCCCACGCCGCTCAACGCCGCCGCATCGGCAAGCACCGGAGTTCTACAAACAGGACAATCCGCGTGAGAATTCAACCACATATCGATACACTCCACGTGAAATCCATGCCTACATTTCGCCAACCGCCGTCCCATTTCTCGTTCCTCGAATTCACTCAGGCATATCGCGCACTCCATTGCCGTCGTTGTCGTTGTCGCACACTTCTTCTTCTTCTCCTCCGACTCGTAAACGAACAGAGGAATCGCTGCGATCGTTGACGGGTCCAGGCCTTTCGATTCGGTCGAGAATGAATCGAGCCGAACCGAGTCGGAACGCGAGAGGCGAGGGTGAGGGAAGAAGCAATTGGCGTAGGCGTGGAGGAGGAGAACGAAGAGCACGACGAGGAGAAGAGAAATGAGAGCGGCGAGCATGATGTTGTTGTTGTAGGAGAAAATGCTGTGAGCCAAATCGGAGAGCGAAGTTGAATTGGACGCCATTGTTGAGGTGAAAGTTAGCAGAGTTTTAGAGGAAGCAAGAACAAGGATAGTGTTTTATTTATGGCGTTGCATTTGAAAACGATTGGTATATATAATACACACATATAATATTAAGTTTCTAAGCTAAAAATTTATTTTAATAGTGTGTAATTAATGGATGAACTTTACATATTGTGATAGATAAGTTATTTCATGGTGTTACAAAAATTTATTTGTATAATTTGTGAACCTACAATTTATACTTCAATTCTTAAATATGTTTGAATCAAAAGAAGTTAGTTGGCATAATTCTCTAACAGTTTTTAATTTTTAAAATTTAAGCTTACAATCACTACGTTACTATATGTTTTTCTTATTTGGTTATCTACATCTTATCTATATTTTTAGAAACAAAATCAAACCTTGGAAACAAAAAAAGTAAATTTCAAAAGCTTGCTTTTGTTTTTGAATTTTGGTTAACATTCACATACTTTTCTAAAAAAAGATAGATACGATGCAGGAAAGATATGCTAAAATGTAGAAAATTTGATTACAAATAAGCTTAAATTAAAAAAAAAAAAGACAAAATAAAAAATTAAGGCCCCTTGTATAATCATTTTGTTTTTGTTTTATATTTTTGAAATTTAAGCTTATTTTTACCCATATTTTACAATGTGCTCCATTTTTTCTACAATATATCTAACTTTCTTAAGAAAATAAGTTAATGTTAACCAAATTTCAAAAACAAACTTTTGGAAGCTTTTTTTATTTGTTTCCAAATTTTGGTTTAGTTTTTACAAATATAGATAAGATGTAAATATTCATGTAAAAAAACATTTGGTATAATGGTTGTTGTAGGTTTAAATTTCAAAAACTAAAAACTATCAATTTGGGTCTAAACGTTATCAAATGAGGCCTAATTCTTTACCGTTGATAGAGTATATAATATAAGTATTGATTTTGCTTCACACTAGCGACTAAGTTTACTTCTTGTGTTTTTATAAGATAAATGTTACATCTTGTGTTTTTATAAGATAAATGTTACATCTTGTGTTTTTATAAGATAAATGTTAGTTAAATCTTTATTTGTTGACTTATAATTTCAAGACTCAAAGAGCTTAAGCACATGTTATATATAAGAAGAATGTAGCACTCTATATCAAACTAAACACAGGACTTAGTGACCAACCATGTTAATCCACCAATAAAATTTTGTTACAATGTATATGATTTTACTTTCTAACTTGATATCAAAATGAGTTGAATGCAACATCTAATTAATACAAACTTTTAGCATATATCATCATCGTAATCGATACAATAGCACTTTAAATTCCACACATATTTAAATAAACATATTATAATTTACGACATAAAAATTAAATGAAAAACTCCCAACAATAAATCTTAACTATCATTTATTTTCATTGAATGGGTAGTAATTTTATAATGTAGATGCATTAATTACAATAATGAATGGAATCAATTCTTTAACAATTATTAGATGAATAATTTACATTATATAGACTTACCCTTTTCAACTATTGCGTGTACTACTTTTTTAAAAAAAGAATCCCTATATTCGAGGAAAAGATAATTTATTGAGAGATAAAAGTGATTGAAATGGAGGCGACGGCAACCGGCGGCGAGTTCCGGCGGCGGCGGTGACGGCAGTGGGTATGAATAGAAAAACGTTGGAAGGGGCAAATCCCAAGATTTATTGCCTTTGGATTTTGGGGTTATTATTTTTGTCTTTTTTTGAACTATTATTTTGTTTTATGTCATTAGTCTCATGTGATTGAATCTACTTTTCTTCCAAGTTTTGTAAACAAATTATTGTTGTAGCTGTGTGGTGTATTATGTTCAATAATTGAATTTTGACTAGTTTTAATTAACCTAATGTGTAGACTTTATATTGAATGAGTGTTCATATCACTAACACATGTTTTGACTATTTTTACCAAACAAAACATCTTTTTTCACAATATATAAGATTGGAAGAATTAGACATCTAATCTTGAAGTCATACATAATGACAGTTGAATTATGTTCTTTTTGACCGAAATAAATCATCAAATTCTTATCTAGAAAACTCATAGAAAAATTACTTCACATTTTTAAAGTTCTTATTAATCATTAAGTCAAAGATGATAATTTGAATA
>JBBMKA010023419.1:0-27426 GCA_037833695.1 Sechiopsis laciniata | reverse complement strand
CAGAATTGATTTCCCTGTGGGGATTTATTTTCAATTTATTATTTTTTTTTTCATTTTTTATATATTTTTTTAATAAAAAATTCAAAAAAAATTAGATTTTTTAAAGAAAATATCTATATATTTCAACTATAATGTTATGAATAAATTATTCATATGCATAAATAATATCACCAATAAATATATATTTATTTAAAAATTAAAAGAGTAAAATTAAGAAAAAAATATTTTAAAAAAATAATAATAATAAATGGGGCAGGGATCGGGGAATACAATTCCGTCCTCTACCCCCGTTTAGCCAATGAGAATTTTTTCTCCTTGCTCCGCAAAAAAAAATGTACATCTCTAATTAGTTCAAACTTTGGGTTTGTTTTGTTCGTGAATATTTTTCAAAGTTTATTCTTGGGTAAGATTGGACAAATATGTCCAAATTTAGTGCTTAAAATGATATTTTCCCTCTTTTGTTTTAAACAGTAATCGGTTACGTTGACGGCGAGGAAATCATTTAAATTCGTGAGGGTGGCTCGGCGTTGCAGAAAAGGTCTCTGGGATTTGAACTGCGGAAGCTCTGGAAAAATGGCGGTTCTCCCAATCAAGATCTTGTATCTCTTTCCCGCCATATTCTTACCTCTTTTCGCCGTCTGCGAAACCGTCTCTCCTGCTCGATCAAGTACCAATGGAGGATTGATCGACGAATTGCTGGAAACCAAGCTCAGGATCTCTCACTTAGGTGCATACCGTTTACTGTTTTCCTTTCACACGATATTGAATGCTTTCGATCTTGATAGGACTCGGCTAATTGTAGTTTCTGTAAATCTATACTTCTGGCTGCCGCATTGATTTCATAATTTTGATATGGTGTTGCTATCTTGTGTTCAATAAAATCGGATGCAGAATCAGTTCTGGAGGAAATCAATCGAAATCTAACCGAGAAAAGCTATGAAGTCGTGGCGCGGGAATTGTTAATTGAGGCTATGTCCGAGAAGATTCAATACTTGGAGTCTGCTCTATCTGATGCGAAGGTCTGATTCGTGCTCATAATACATAACATGATGCTTCACCTTTGGTTGCATTTTCAGAGATTTGTTCCGTTTTTGTCTTTAGATATTCTTCGACTATTTATCGTATTTATAAGAATGTGTTGGATTTTCGAACTTACTAAATGATTGATAAATGTTGTCTGATTATAGATTGAGTTCTCTATTTTCAATTTCAGCATCTAGGCAGAAATTTTACCTTCAGATATTATCTGAATGCTTTAGTTCTTTGAGGAAATCTTGAATTTAGTATTGAGACTAATATTAGTTAGTTGATTTGCAGAGTAAATCATTAAGTCATGATGAAAGGATTGCTGCTCTAGAGGAGGAGGTTTCTGTCTACTTTTTCGTATTTAGTTTTTATGTGAAATGTTGCATCAGTAGATTTTCGGATCCTGGTAATTTTTGTTGAATTATCTTTAAAGGTTCAATTGATTTTCTTGGCATGTTAGGTACGATTTCTCTGGGTTTTATCAACAAGGAACAACTTTCATATTCATACTTTGAAAGTCAATGTACGAGAAGCTGAGGAAAAACAGGAAGAGGTTTCCTTTCAAGTTGAGAAGGTATAAATTTCTGACTAGAGAAAAGACTATGGTCTTTTATTTTCATAGCAAGTGTTGTTTTAATGCAACATACTCACAAATTTGCCATGGAAAATGTATATAACTGAAACAATCATTTAAATGTATATACACTCCATGGTATCTGGTAGCTATCATTATCACGCAATGTAACTATAGGCTAAGAAGCACAAACACTTATTTGGCTAGCATGCCTGTGATTGACGTGTGGACACTTCGACACTTATTAAACACGTATTAGACACTTGTTAGCACAATAGATTATGTTATGCACTAGTTTGTACAAAGTCAATATAGGTCCAACATTTATTGGATATGTATTGAATACTTGTTTTTTTTTTTTTTTTTTTGAATTCAGTAGTGAATACTTGTTAAATATACTAAATAGACATATAATAATTTTGTAGAGCAAAATAAATGAAACTCATATTTAAATGCATAAACTTATGGACTTTACATTTTTTTCATGTAAAGAAATTATATATTTTTTCAAGTGTATATTTTAATTCTTAATAAATGTGACTTTGTCATATTCTTGTCATATATTTTTAAAAAAATGATGTGTCATATCCGTATTTGTCTCGTGTCTGTGCTTAGATTATAGACAACAAGAAAAGAGAATTCCTTCCGACATCCTGTCATTTGTTGAAGTATTTCATGTTTTGCTCCCATTTTGCATGTTACCGTATAATATTGTCCATGATTTACTTAACTAAAGAAATGCGGTTGATACACTTGTTTGTGTCCTGGACTCTAATTGAGAATGTGTTCATTTCTCTTTATAATTATCATATCTTCTCCTCAACCAACTTATATCCAGTGATAATGTCCCTTTATGCAAGTATTCCTTCGTTAGTGTGCTTACTTTGTGACCATTTTATTTTCCAGATGTCTAGCATAGTAACTGAACAGTGGATACAAATTCGGCATCTAGAGCAGGCTCTTGAAATAACAAAAGTATGTTCTACTGATGGGGCACTATGATTGAAGATTTTATAGTTGAGCTGTTATGCTGATGTATAGCTAATTTTATTGGCTTGTGACTAGATAAAAGGTATGAGGGTACGCCAGGAAGTTGCCCTAAATAAATGCCCCTTTATCAAGGTAATTTTCGGACATGCTGGTTGAACATTTTCTTGTCAGTTACTCTGGCTGGAGTTACCTGTGCATTATGGTTGTCTGATTCTTCATAGGGTGCTGCACTCTTAAGTTATAGCCAATGTTAGAACCAAATGACGTCAATCATTTCACATTTTTTTCAAATAATTTCACTTGTGAGTTTTGTTGAATGCTTCATCTTGTTTATAGTGGGTCAACCGTTTCATCAATCAACTTCAGTGGGACCTTCAGACATTGAAGTATTATCTGTTCAGCAAAGTGCCTACCTTGAATTTCATGGTTACAGGAGCCATCCATCAATTCCAAAGAGTCTATGAAGAAACCAAAAAGTATCACCATGAGGTGTGTGTTCCTCAACTTAAAGCTTGAAATCAATCTAATAATTTATGCAAAGACAGAGGGAATAAAAACCAATTGACCCCATATAGATTTTGTAAACTATTCTACCTCCATCTTTTAATCTTCGACATTTGTATATCATACTAGAATATAGATATTTCAGTTGAATATGCATTGCCGATCTCAGCTATATTATTGATCCCATATAGATTTTGTGAACTATTCTACCTCCATCCTTTAATCTTCGACATTTGTGTATCATATTAGAATATAGATATTTCAGTTGAATATGCATTGCCGATCTCAGCTATATTTCTCTGTAATAGTGACTATAAAGTTTGTATATAATCTGCAGTTACAAAGATGGATTAAACAAGAAATGGCAAGAAATGAATATACAGCACAGTTTGCCAATAAGGAAGTTATTTTCTTTCTGGTAAGCTACAAAAATCTTGATGCTTCATCTTGAACTTTCTCATTTGCGTAATTACATAATCTAATCATGTTTTATGGATTTTTAGGCATCTGCTCTATTTACCTTCCCAATTTTTGGTGCATGGATGTTCCTCTCTTCATGCTTTTCCAGGTAAAGGGTCATCCTTGAGAAATAAGAGCAAGGTTATACCCGAGCACCTGTTTTTTCCGACTATTCCGATAGTTTTGCTTAGCTCGGAGATCATTTTTCCAATATTAGATGTAAATTTCTTCATGAACTAGTCATAGCAACTTTTAGAGTTCAAGTGAATATACATATTTTGTGTAAAAGGCCGAGATGTTTGTTACATAGCATTTTCTTTTTAGCCAGGAGATCGTTTTTCCAATATTAGATGTGAATTTCTTCATGAACATGAACAAGTCATAGCAACTTTTAGACTTCAAGTGAAATATGCATATTTTGTGTATAAGGTCGAGATGTTTGTTACATAGCACTTTCTTTTTAAAATTTTACATAAAAATGAAAATGATAGACTACAGAACTGTTATGTATTCCACAAGATCTATACGATTCAGATTCATAAGGAGGGCCAAACTTGTGCCACCAGAAATTCTCTCCAAAAATTTGCTCAAAAGAATGCTTGGTACAGAAGAAATTTACATTGTCAAAATACTGTTTGTTTCACTATGAAATATGAATGATGTGTTTCGTGGTCGACGACTATATCTGACTAATGTACAAAACACATTTACAACAGAAAAATAGATTTATACACTCACTCCCTAGTTTTCTGTTTATCAGATCATAGAGTCTTCGGACAATATGGTTAACAATGAGAATTTCACTTTGATAGAGATCCGAGCACCTTCCACACAAAGCTTGGCTCCAGTGACTACCCAGTATCCAGGTGAATTCTCAGGGCCACGCACCATTTCTTTCGTATCGATCACGTTCAACATTTTCATCGCCCTCGAAGTCAAAGGTGGGCCATCAGGATAAACAGCAGAGTTCAACTCAATTTTTGGTTGCACTTCTGGTTGATGCAGCCCTGTACTAAACCTTGTGCTAATAAAGGTGGAGATGAGTCCAGATTTCCGGGATGTTGTTGAAGGTCCTTCCCACTCTGATCGACGAATACCTGCTGATGCCACCATCGAAAACCCGAGCCTCAGGAACAATACCTTTCTCATTCCAATAACCTTGACTTCAAACCAAGCCTTTGTGACGATGGAAGCAGAGTCATCATCAATTAGAGAACCATTGTACTCCACTGGAGCAGTGCAGACATGTGAAAATATGCTCCATTTAACTGGTTCGAAGTAGCCCTTCTCCTCTGGCTCGTCAATGGGTTCGTAACTTAGATCATCCGAGAGTTGGAGGGTCTTGGGAAGAGTTGATAGATGCTGAAGATGAATTGCCAAATGGTCACTTTTCTTTCCTTCCAGAAACAAGCGAACTCCTGTTACAGGACGATTATTCGAATCAACCTGCAGTTGCAAAATCGTGACACCATGAGAAACATTCAGCAATGTACATCCAAGCATATTCATGTAGCAAAGGAAAAAACTTTTTTGAAGTAGCTACCCCATCAGTTAAAATCAATAACAATTATCATGTGTGAAACTTTTACCAACCTGAATCTTCAAGTCAGATGATTACCTTAGTAGTATTTACATAAAGCTTGGGCCCCATCAAAGTAAACTTGAGAGATGGAGAAGCTTGCTTCCTATGACAAGTAGCAAGAGGAAGATCGGCGTACACCGGTGCCCACTGTCTGGGCAGCTGATATTCAAGAAATTGCTGGAGCTCCTCAATTGGAGGTTTATCTGCACAGTTTTTCAATTATCAAAATCCATCACTAAATTTAATGTGAATTCCTTGTTGGCGTAAACTTTTAGGGTCAAAATCTTTTAATGGGAGCTTCTCAAGTACTAAGGCTTCAATGGGAAAAGTAATAAAAAGAAAATTGGCAATGTGTTTCCATATTTCAGTTTCTCCTTACAGGTACAGGCAATGTTTTTTAGGACAAAATAGGCCAATGGCCAAGGAAAGACTACTTAAAGGTAAAGAGGCTTGCAAACTTACATCTTAGGTACAGATTCACGGCATGGCTTAGAAATCCATTGCCTCGGACGCCATTCATGAGCGACGTTATGGGCACAAGGGACATTGAAATTACATTAGGTGACTGAGATATGGTTGAGAGCCATTGGTTATGACTTTGACCCATATCGGTGCCTCCCCTCCTAACGATAATTGTCGTCAACTCCTGCATCCATTAGTTAAATAAGTCAGTTTTCATCTTAATGGGCTGATGTATTTTACCATCTTAATGGGCTGATGTATTTTACTCGAACGAAGAAAGATAGATGTCGAGATGCTTACATCAGTGGTTGAGTGTTCGATCCTTGGTTGTTTGATAGAGGCAGCAAATGCATTACGAAGCTCCCATGGCATAGAAGATTCATCCTGAAAACGGAAATGATCCAAATTATCAAAATATAATTGATGAGGATAAAATTTGATCTCTGGTAAGGACTTCAAATGTCTACAGACATTGCAGTCAGCAGATGCACCATTAAATGAAGTAACTTTTTTCTCAACTAATCTTACGGGACAATTGCTACCCTATTACATTTGATTGCCAAATACACTTGTAAGAATTTACTTCAAAAGGTAGATGGTCATCATAGATTGAACCAATTCTATCTTAGTTTCTCAAGGCTTTTTAACCATTAGATCAACTCATTGACTTGTTTGCTTCTCAGCCTTTAAGAATATTATTCATCCTACAAATTGGTGTGGAAAGTTTCCTATTGTTCCAGAAAAAGAAACATCTATTGGAACAATAATTGTAATGCCCTTGGCTACAATAGTTATTCTTTTTTTATGACATATCTTATAAGCAAAAACTCTGTCTAACTTGTCAAGTTCATGAAGTTCTTCACAATCTTATTACAATAATTCACAAGCAAACCAAGCTCTAAATAAAGAGCATGATTAAGAGTGATTTTAGAAAATTATAAATGCCATGCCCAAAATTGTCGAGGGCATGTTTGGCAGTGATGCTCTTTTTTCACTGTATAAAGGGCATAGAAGTAATTTTGATAACTCTAAAATCACTTTCAAATATGTCTACAGATTTCGTTTGCTGACCTGTAACACTAACCTAAAGATTTGGTTTCTAATGAAAACTTAGCAACTTATTCCATGTTTTACTACTATGAAGGAAATCTGATTTTCAAATCACTCACTAGAGTTGCCAATCCAATCATATATACTTCTCCAATAATCATATCCAATTTTCCTTCAATTGCTAATCAACATTTCTTATCTACCATATCTTATCTTCAATGCAATAAGCTAGCAGCAATGGAATGATGATAGCAATTCATGTTCTTAAGAATGTACCTTGTTTTTTGCTGCTGCAGGATTTGACGTGAAACCTCCATTTGCATCTTCGGAAAATCTCTCATCTGCTAATTTCTTTAACTTCTTCTGCACTTCGGTCTGTTCTACATTCGATTTTCGTAATTGTCTCATAAAGACGACATCTTTCCCTCCCATTTTTACACCCACAACCACATGTGTACCATATTTCTCAATGAACCTGAAATCAAGTTAGCATAGTTGCCAGAAGAAAGAAAAATAATCAGATATCCAACATGTTTAACATTATAAAGTACTTGACACGTATCTAATGCGCTAATATTAGTCTAATGTATTCTATAAATGGTGTTCTAAACATGATATTGGCACGTAATGGTAACTTCATGATACTGTAATCTAACTGAAGTACTTTGCTTAATAAATGACTGGGATGATACCGATAGAATGCATGAACCTTAGGGATTATACTACTTAGGTCGTCTCTTGAGTCGAGAAGTTAAAGAAAGATTAACCACCGTGAATTAGCCTAGAGATTAAAGCATTTACTATTTAGAGAGAACAGGTTTAAATTAGAGTCGTGCATAAACAAAGAACACAACTATCATGTAGAAATATACTCATTCATTACTGTTTTTATATACTTTTAGAACAGTACAAAGTAGTTGCAATTCAATCAATTAAATGTACTTCTAAAAAACACTTTGTGCTTGTTTGGTAACATAGTGAAGGTCATTTAAATGAGTGGTTTTTCCTAAAGAGTGTGTTTGAGGCAGGAGAATGAAAATGATTATAGGAGAAATAATTCTCTTACTCATGCTTGAGCTACCAACAATCATTCCTCTCATAATCCCATTTCCTGGTAATCACTTTTCATTCTTCTTATAACCACTTTTTATTTTCGACGAGAGCCATAACCACTACTTTGTTCTCCTACACCCGAACACAAGTAATGGTTATCGTATAATCATTGTCTGCCCCTCAAACATAGTAACCATTCCCTTGTAATCATTATCTTCACTTCAAGCACAAATCATCATTCTTTTCATATTCTCTCCATTATTTTCATTCTCTCATAATCATTTACTCGAAAGCATTACTTTCAAAAACTCATCCTTAATCCCTCAACATCATCAACAACTATCACTTAATTAAGGAGAGAAGATTAACACAGAGAAGTTCGTTAAATATCAGTGAAGATGTTTAATTAAAACAGACAAAACATCAATTAATTCAGATTTCTGCTAAAGAAAACACCAAAAAGAAACATACTCTGCAAGGGCAGCAGGGTCCCATGAAGAAGGCACCTCCCGTTTGATTTGCTCAGAAAGAGTTATATGAGATCTTTCCAATTCAATGTTATAAAGCGTAATGAAACAACCATCAAATCCAAGACTCTTTGTAGAACCTGCATCGTTCTGCCAGCAACCCTTCAATCCAAACATGGTATTGAAAAACCCAGATGGGATTTTCCCAGATAATGACAATTGCTGATTAAGCAGCTCCGACATCTGTTTTTCACCCAAAAACAAAACCCAATTCGTTTTCGATCAAATAAAACAAATAACACTGACCCATATGAAAAAATAAAATTAAATTAAATTAAAAAATCTGAGCTAAAAATGGACCTGATTGAAGGAAATGACATCGGACCGGAATCTGGTACGCTCGCCTTTATCGCACTTGATCGAACTCGAAACATTAGGAACGACAACGCCGGCCGGGAGTACGAGGTCTTTCGTTCGGGTCAAATCGATGTCGATCAGCTTCGAACCGGACGGACCGGGCTTGCAGGACGACAATCGCAAATCATTGCAGAGATCGTACCCGAACCCGATAACGGAAACCGCTTTCTCGGCCGCCGATTGAGGATTGAACTGGTTGACGTTGAAAGACATCGATCCACTCCGGCCAAATTTTGGCTCAAATCTGTTCAAGGAAAACCCAGAAATCTGCGTTGAAAAAATTGCAAGGGTTTGTTGGGTTTTGGAAGCTGCTTTTGACAGAGTACCAATTCCAACATTTGACCAAAGAATTCAAAAAATTTAAAAGAAAATAAAAAAAGAGAGAAAGAGAAACGGTGGGAAAGGCACTAATGAATTATTTAATTGGGTATTGAAAATTGGAAGGAAGACTGACTGATCCAAAGTTTGACTCTTTGGACAGTAATTATTGGGACTGTGCAGGCGGCTGAGCACGGCGGCGGTTTGTTGGCAATACGCGTATTGGGCCGGAGATGGTGGAGCCGATGGGCCAGTGTTTGACCGTCCGGTTGGTCTGAAAATGGAAAACCCGAACCCGGAAAATGTTCACCCAACCCGAACCATATCCGAAACCGAACCCGTCGTCTTGAACATCTTCGGTGCGCTGGATTTCAACCCTCCCACCTGCCCAATTTCATTTTTTTTACGTTAACTTCAACGCTAAAACAATTACTTGCTGGTAAAAATATTTTTGTTTTTTTAGTTGAACTAATTGAATATTTTTGTTTGACTAATAATGTCGTTGATTGTTTCAAAAAGAAAAACAAAATAGTATCGTTGATCAACCCAAGTCACTAAAAAAAAATAATAATAAAATAAAAAAAAATAAAAACTAATTCAACAACAATGGTTGGTGAAAAGATTTGAACTTTTTTTTTACCTCTTGATTATTGCATCACTCAGGTGTCATTAAAGCTGAACTTCTTTTTTATTCTAGATTACAATATCATATCATATTTTAGATAAAATTTAGGATAAAATATCCTTTTAATCCTAAATTTTAACCTTTTTATTTTAAACTTTTAAATGTTCAGGTTTAAGTTTTAAATTTTCTTCTTTATCGATGATTTCTTTTTTATACTAGTGTCTTCGGTTTTGACATTAGTAAAATTGTTAGAAATAGCATATATATATATATAATGTTAAACTTGGTGTATGTTATCATTCACATTTTTCTACTATTATATTTGAATTTGCTTTTCTCATGATCAAAACTATTTTTGTCGCCAATGTGTTTCATAGTTTAGTATTGTTTATCTTTGTCATATAGAAATAAATTGAAATTGATAAGAAGTTAGGTTAATCGGGCTAGAATATGTATGGTTGATAAAGTTAAAGGGATTTCATGTTGGAAAGGTAAAAATGATAGGTAACATTATAATTAATATTAAAAATAAAAAAATAATAAAAAAAAACTACTCAATTCGGTATAGAACACTATACTTTATTGGATGTGTTTAGAGAAGACGAATGAAAATGGTTATGGGAACGATGATCATTTTACCCACGTTTAGGCCATAAAGAATCATTTCTTCTATATTATTGTTTTTACATAACTATTTTTTATTCTCTCTATAACTTTTATTTGCATTCTCTTATGGTCACTTTTCATTTTTCTCATACTCATAATTTTATTTTTCTCGTAATTATTTTGTTTATCTTAAATATAAATAACAGTTCGTTAGTTCGTCGTAATCATTCATTTAATTTTAAACATAAATAATCATTCTCCTTCGTATCTTTTTTTTTCATAATTTTGATATTCCCAATAATCATAATTTTATTCTCCATGTCTCCAAATAACCCAATAGATAATTAAGATTGGAGCTCAATTTACACATAAGTTGTGCATTAACAAATGAAATCTCGTCCATGTGTGGTGTTTTGCTCCCTATTCACCTCAAGACTTAAGATCCTATTAAGTCTCAAACTAGTGATAATGAGATGAGCTAAATAGGATTGCGTACTTTTATAAAGGATGAATCTCTACATTTATAGGAAAGCAATAGTATATCTCACTTATTTGGATTTGAGATTTTAGTTGCAATCTAAATTTTATATATATATATATATTCAAATCACTTATTTAGTATGTGAGATTTTAGTTGCAATATAAATAATATATATGACGTACATTATTTCAAAAATTACAATATTCAATGTATTTTTTATTTTTAAAAAAACTTTTCAAAACTACTTTTTGAAGTGGGAAATTCATGGAAATATTGTACAAAAAACCCCCTTTTTTTCTTTTTTCTTTTTTTTTTTTGAAAACACCCTTTTTTTTTCTTTTTTGATAATAATTGTACGAAAAGTCATCATAATGGAACTTTATTCTCTAACATTTTATCTAGATCACATCTCTCCGTTTGCATCATTTATTTCTATTGTAAGAATAGTTTAGAAATTGTTTATGAAATTCAAGTCACTATTATAACTTTTGAAAAATATGGATATTTTGAAGGTGAAGTTTATGAATATTTTTTAAAACTTAACTCTATAATAGTTGATGATACCAAAATTTAGTCTTCGAAGTCAATAGCGAATTTGTAGTTTCTCGGGACAAGTTAGCTACGAAACAAAAATAATTTAGACAACAGTGTGGTGTAAGGTAAGTGGCTTTTGATGCCTAAGTAGACATGGATGGCAAAAAGTAGAAGGGTAGTAGTTTCTAGGATTTCAAACACTTACCTAATTTGTTTACCGTCTGACCGTTATATAGAGGCTGTTCATAACCCTTTCCTTTTCCTTTCTGCAAATCTGTGGTCGTGGACCTGATTCTCGCCTATCCAATTTGGAGAGGGCTCGAGAATAGACTACCCATGGATTTCGTGCGGATTGAGATTTTGGAAAGTCAAATCACGTGCCGATGTTCAAAATGGCCTAGGGTTGGGACTAGTCTAAACCACCTAAGGCTCAGGGTCGGGAGCAGCCCATCCCACCTAGGGTCCAGAATTGGGAGCAACTTGACCTACCTAGGGCAACGGTCGGGCATTTTCCGATCCATCTAAAGCCTCCCTCTGTGGGTCTCGACCTTACTCCTTTTCGGGCTTGGGTCGCGCTCCCTTTAGGCTCAGGGATTCTTGCTTGGCTTACAAGCCTCTTCGAGCTTTGATTGGTAATTTCTCTTCCAACAATAGTCAACTTGTTAGTAATGCAACCAATTGTCTCACGTGGAAAAGAAATTATTGGAGATATTATGGGTCTAAATGGGATGATAACAACCTCCATTTGTATGAGACATTTTGGGAGATGTCCAATAATAAAGCCATGAGGGTTTATGCCCAAAGTGGATAATATCATACCAATGTGAAGGATCTCGTGTAGGGTAGTCTAAACAAGTGTATCAGAGTCATGCTTCTTTCCTTAGTCTTTATTGACTAATCTCCTCGAATATATATCGACTAGAAAAGTTCTCTAGTCATAAGTTAAATTTGTGGTTGAGCTTTAAAGCCAAAAGTGCTCTGCCCAAATGTAATTCGATTATATGATGTACCCCTTAAGGATAGGGATACTTTGGTCGAGGGAAGGACGTTGATAATGAAACCAATTGTCCCATATGGGAAAGATAGGGAAAAATCTTGGACATAAATGAGAAGACAACAACCTCCATTAGTATGAGGCCTTTTTGGGAGATGCCCAAAAATGAAACAGAGTTGTGTCTCTCTCGTTAGTCTATGTTGACTAAAAAAAACTCTCTCAAGGTATTGACAGCAAAAAGTGAATCTAGTCATAAGTCAAATTCGTGGTTGAGATTTCAAAGCGAAAGTGTTGTGCTCAAATCTAATTCGGTTAGATGACGTACCCCCTAGGGGAGGCTCGTGGTACTTTGGTCGAAGGGAGGATGTTGGTAATGGAATCAATTGTCCCAAATGAAAAAGAAATGGGAGAAATTATGGGTATAAATGAGATGACAACAACCTTCATTGGTATGAGATCTTTTAGGAGATGTTAGAAAACAAAATCACGAGGGCGTATACCAAAAAATGGACAATATCAAACCAATGTGAAAGATGGACATGATTTATTTTAATTTTTTTTTAGACGATAAAATATTATGGTATATTCTACTTTCATATACTAAATATATATTTGAATGTATGAATATAAACTGTTGAGTTAAAAAAACTTGAAGATAAATTTGTTGGGAATAAATACTATTCTATTCTCTCTGAGAGAATAATTGATCCTATTAGAATAGTGTCTCACGAGAGAGTGAATAATTTATCCTATTAGAATAATGTTTATTTCCAACAAAATTGGGTACCAAAAGAAAACTTAGAAGATAAATTGTTTTCTTAACTTTGTGGTGATAAGTTTTGAATGGTTGTTATGAATAAAATAGTAACAAAGAATAAGAAATAAAAATGATAATAATAAAACTGTTTTTGAAGGTATTTATTTTTACTAGAAACTACTTGATATAGCAACCGACAGAAAACAAATAACGTATGACAAATCAAAGAAAGCAATAATGAAGCAAAGACAAATATTCTAAAGGGATTTTGTAATCATCTAATAGACCGGCCGAAATTATAATGATATATATTTTTTTTTTTTGAAAATTAAAACTGAAAGGAAATTAAAGGTGAAGATCGTCTTCCACACACGAGATGTTATCCTTCACAAGCTCAGAATTGTAAATTCTTGAACAAAAATTTGGGACTTCTTCCATCCATTGGTGCTCAATCACCTCTAAAACCGCAAAACGGGCTAACTTGTATGCCAAAAAATTTGCTTCTCAGCGAACTCAAGAAAAATGGACGTAGTTTAGATTAGAACCAAGATCCTTAATTTCATCATCAATACTACCCACTTTAGACGTGCCCAAATTATCAAAAAGCCATACAAATTTAAATTTGATCGCAAATTCTTAGTCACGTCCAAACAGGGGCGGATCCAAGATACGAAACTTGGTGGAGTCCTTTTTTTTTTTGTAATATTTTATTCATGATTATACGGGTATACACATCTTATTCATTTTTATGAGACAAACCTCATGCTACAATACTTGATTGTTTATAAAATTTGTAGAAAATTCATTGTTGGGTAGGTGACACCATAAATTAAACACTTAAAGTTTTGGTTCTACAGAAACCACAAATCGTAATGATTGTTGGCCAAAAATTATGTTTTATAAATATAATAAAAATTTATCTTTTCATGTCAAAAATTTGATTCATGCCCCTAAGTTAATGGATTTTTAAACTTTCAACTTAGTATCTCATATAGTTATTTATAAAATTAATTATTAAAATTATTTAATAACTATACAAAAAAAATTTATAAATTTAAAATATGAGATTTTTCATGAATATTTAAAAAGAAGAAATTTTATGATTGTCAAAATTTTAGAAAAATGAAATATGCAAAATTTCATAATGACATTCCACTCATTTATGACATTAAAAAGCAAATTGTTTAGAACAAATTAAATCGATTAAAAACAATCAAGTGAAACTAATCGAATAAAATGAAAATATATAGAACTATTCTTAAAAATATTTATACAACAAGCGTTCGTTATAAAAGAAAAGATAAAGAAATGAATGAAATTATTTTTTTAAAAATAAAGTATATATAAATAAAAAGAAAAGAACGAAGTATATGAAAAAAAATATATAAAGTATAAACAATAGAAAGAAAATATAGAATTAATTGAAATTATGAAAATGTATTAAAAAGGCTAAAAATGTACACCAATATATGAAAGAGCGGAATGTTTACATATATATATATATATATAGAAGAGAGGAAATCTAACAAAAAAAATTGTACTATATATATAAATAGATGACAATTTGGGTGCACATGACTACACCTTGTCATGATTTCACTTACACATTTTTATTTTTATTAAAAAAAAAAGCTAAGACGTATGGTACAAGAGGCATTGCATATGTTAACATCATGATTGGGGTACAGCTACACCTACACCCAAATTACCCTCGTATAAATATGTGAAGGAAAAAGGAAAAAAAAACGTACGTATCAAAAGTAGACATGAAAAGGAAAGTAAAATAAAAAGTAGAAGGAAAGAAAAAAAATAGCTAATGTACAATTCAGAGAGATTTGAACTTGCCCTCATTGAGAAGTTTGGGCGGCCAAAATTCGCTCGGCCATCAGTTGAATATCATCATTTATGTAATCTATATAAAATATAGTATTTTAATAATATTTAAAAAGATTTGAAGTATATTATCATGTTAAATTCTAAAATTTTGGCCCCTTAATCCCTTCGTAAGTCTGCTCCTGCGTAGAGATGTCCACGGGGCGGGGTGGAGTCGGGGAATGACTTCTCCGCCATAAAATTCAATCCCTGTTCTCGGAAAAATTCTAATTTTTTTTCTAGGCAATCGGGGCGGGGATTTTCCGCGGGGATCAGTTCCTCTTATTTTTTTTCTTTTTTCCTTTTTTATATATTTTTTGAACAAAAAATTCAAAAAAAATTAGATTTCTTTAGAAAATATCTATAAGTTTCAACTATAATGTTAATCATCAAATAAATTATTCATATGCATAGATAATATGACAAAAATATATATTTATTTGAAAATTAAAAAGGTAGAATTAAGAAAAAAATATTATAAAAAAAAAAAAGATAAACGGGGCGGGAATCGGGGATGGAGAATACAATCCCCGTCCCAAGCCCGTTTAGCCAACTGAGATTTTTTCTCCCCCATCCCCTGCCCCATCAAAGACGAGTTCCCGCGGTAAAAATGGACATCTCTACTCTTGCGTCTAAAGGTTGCCTAACACTTTTTATTACATTCCAAAAATAAAAAGTAAGCATTATTCATAGTTTCACACATCGATCACGTACTTTTTTTTTTTTTTTCTATGTTTTTTTCTTTTTTAAAGTTTCTTGATTGTTTCGTAAATTCAATTAATTTGTTAGCCTACTGTTTTTATTACTCGCTTTTTCTTTTTTTTGTTTTCCTTTTCTATTTCTTGGTCGTCAAAGGATGTTGTCTGAAACTTAGCCACGCACGCTAACTGCTTCTTTCACGTGTTTGGCTTTTTTCTCTCATATAAATGTGAGTGTTGAATTACTTTAATTCTCGTAATTTCAAAATACCCATAATCTTTGTTTGTTTTTTTCTTATTTAAGAAAATCTATTAGAATTTAACTACGATTTGAGATGCTTTTATTTTATAAGAGATTTTAAGCCTATTACAAAAAGTCAAAAGTTTTAAAGTTCGTGAATTTTGATCACACAACTGAATAGAATCGTGTGGCTCTGAGTTAGGGTATTTGCGGCTGCCAAAAATGATACGATAAAATGGACAAAACTTCAAAACCAGAGAGTCAACTAGCAGTATGAATCAACATCTATATCATTGATTAAAGTTGTACATTAGATATGAATTAAAAATAAAAAGAAAAACTTTTCAAAATAATAAGAAAGAGTTTAGTAAAACTGAATTGTTGGGCTTAAAAAAAGAGGGAGAAAAACAAAAAATTTGAAAGCTAGGGTCTAATGGGAAAGTTAATGAATTAAATACTCAATATTAGATTTAAATTTATTAAGAAATAACTTTTTTCTTCAACCATAATTAAAAGTATAGATTCAAACTCGTAACTTCTAGCTTATTACTGTAATACAAATGAAGCTTTACTCCTTTTCGCTATTAAAAAATAGCATTTTAATCCCTCTTAATCAGATTTATTAAATTATGTTAAATCACTAATCAATTCAAAAGTCTAAGCTTATGGATTGAAGTAAATTTAATTATATTCTCCCTCACTTGTGTGCATCGAACTCATGACCTCCTGCTCTTATACATGTTAAATTATGTTAAACCACCAATCAATCCATTAGCTTAGGCTTTTGAATTGATTGGTGGTTTAACATAATTCAACAAGATTTAATTTATTTTAAATCTTAAATGTTCAAGATATATATTTTAGTCCTTAGAACTTTACAAAGAAAAATAGGCTAAATATATGTTTTTAAGTATTTGGTCAAATTTCTTCCATGGTTTAAAAAAGCTTCAATTTAGTCCATCATTTTTAGTAATGCTAAAGATCGATAATATACTTTATGATTTCGTACAAAGTTATCTACGGAAGGGAGAGCGGAATTGGATGGTGTTAGAGTAGTTAAGATTAGTAAAGTATTAGTATTAGTATGTTCAGGTTAATGATATTATGTTAATATATTGTTGTGTAAGGGTCATTGGGCTCACTAGGTTAAGGTTGTGGTTTTCTATACATAGTTAAAGTTTTAGGATTGTAAGAGTGTGGCACAATGTGCCTCCACATCTTTTTCATTCTCATCAATAATATTATTCTCTCTCAACCCTCTTCAATGGCTTCCACCTTACTGTGCAAATCATGATAGATGGATAGTTTGGGATTTCATGGAAAGGGATCCCAAAGTTAGCTTGTTGGAGATCAGGATTAAAGAAATTATCAGTTAAGTTTTTAGAGGATCTAGCAATTAGGGATGGTCTCACACATATTAATGAGGTTGAGGATGGAGTCCGATGCTAAGAGGTTATAAAAGCTATTACTGTTGATTTACGGGATCTTTCTGAATTCAACAATATCATTGTTGATATTAAAGGCGTGTTTGTTGTAGAAATTAGGATTAAGTTAGTCGGTATTAAGTTAAACTGAGTATTAAGTTAAGCTGGGGATTAAAATAATCTGTGTTTGGTGGATATGTTAAGTTAAACTAGATTAAGTTAAATTGACTGTTGTTTGATACAGAGATTAAGTTAAGCTGAGTTTTTATTTAATATTTTTCATACATTTTTTTAAATGTCTACTCTTTAATTTGTTTTCCCTTGACAATAGATAAATGACAAAATAAGATTCATTTGGAATAGTAACGATATGATATTCATTTAAAATATATATATTAATATATATTTTATTATTTATTTCAATTTATATTAAATTTAAAAACAATATAACAAATTTTATATCATTCAACAAATGAAAGACATCTAAACTCTATAAAAATCATTTTAATTTAATTATATAAAAAATTAATTTAATTTATTTAGCACACCCTAATTTATAATATAACAATTTAGTGGTGTTTTTTCAATTAATTAAATTAAAGTATCCAAAAGATTCATATTCTTTATAAAACTTTACCTGTAACCTGTTCTATTTGATTTTTATTTTAATAAAACTCATTAATAACTTTTAACATGAAGATAGTTTTTCGGATTGAATCCATAATTATGGAGTTGATATTAATGCCACATGATTTTTTTTTCTTTTCTTTTGAGTTCTACAACAACTAGATGGGGGATTTAAACCCATTTTTAAATACTATGGGAAAAAATAATTGAACAAATTTCTTGGCATTTTATTAGAGGTATGCATTTTATATTTTATAAATCTAAAAAAATTCATACATACAAATTTAAAATTAGTTAATTCAATTGTTAATATCCATTATTTCAATTTGTTGGTTATTTATATTGTTAATATTCAGTCATTTCAAATTAAAAAATATTCAAATAATTTTCTCCATAAATTCAAATATATTTCTTTTCTTCTCTTAAATCATTTATAGAATATAATACAAAATTTCCATTTCAAAATAAAAAAGTAAACAAAATTGTCTTTTCTCTTTTAGGTGGCTGTCGAAAATAAAGACACATGGAGTAGAAAAAACTGAGTCGTAATCAATCTTGGAGCTCTACCAAACCCACATCCCTGAGCTCTAAAATAGAGAGGACAAAGAAAAAAAGTAGAAAATTCATAGAATAGCTAAAAAAAACTCCAATCTCCGACCTTCTTCAAATTTCTCTAGTTAGCTTGAAACCCATAATTTATGGGCCATAAGAGTTGTGACCAGAATCATCTCTTTCGGTGCCGATTACGGTCAAAGCCAGGCAGAGTTTGGCGGCTTCCCAAAGGGGATCGAAGGAAAAGTTTGGAATCCATAGGTGGGTTGGAGATTTGGAAATAGAAGAGGGAGTTCTACAGATAGGTAAAAAGAAGAGAGGCAGAAAACGTGTCCGTTCTACAGATAGGGAGTTCAAAGAAAGAGAAAAAGTACTCGGATTTGAACAGTAAAGACTGTTCAAATCCTAGTTTAATTAATGCGAGCTTCAGTTTTTTCGAATCGTATTTAGGACATTAATTTAAATCGTGTTAAATTAATACTTGCACCAAACACGTCTTAATAGTCTGATTTCTTCGTTAAGGATCGTGAATATTGCAAATTGTAATAGGATCTGTAATAAAGTAGCTGATTGTTTAGCTATAAACAAAAAGTTAGTTTCTTTTTTTTGTGGATGAACTTTTTCCTCCTCCAATGAGAAGAGTGATTTATTTTGGAGGGGCTATCTTTCTTTGATATAGGCTCCTTTTTTAGGATGATTGTGGTGGGTTGTTTGCTTGAGTAATGAAGTTTATTATATATATAATGTCATTTGTATACAAATTTCGAAGAAGAAAAAAGGGAAAAGATTTTAATTTCTTTACCTATTTAAGAAATTGGTACAAGTTTCCAGCTCTCTTCTATTAAGATCGATCACCTTTTCATAATCTAAATTTCGGTTTAACTCACTACTTATTATGTTACATAAATTTACCATTGCTACTTTTAACATTCATCAATAATGACATATCAAATTGAAACCTACTGTTCAAATATAAGGACTAGGAGAAGAAATTTTAGATAACATGGGACTAAATTTGAAAAAGACTCCAATATTATGGATTAGCACATGCAATTTCGTCTAATAATAATTATTTCAGTATCTAAAAATTTTATAATATATATAAACTTATTATACCATGTTAGGAATAAGAAAAAGTCGATCCCTAGCAAATATCAGAATGTGTTAATATGTATCATTTTCAAAGTCACATTTTACGTAAAAAGTTAAAACTAAAATGATATTTACGGTGCAGGTGCAGAAACCTTGTTTGAGGTATTAAGAAGGGAAAAGAATTTTGTAGGGGTAAACAAAAACCCGACAACCCGAGTAACCCGAACCAACCCAACCCAATTTGACGGGTTGGATTGGGTTAAATATATTTTTGGGTTGGGTTGGGTTAAGGGTTGACTTAAAATTAACCCGACCCAACCCGAATTTATTATTTAGTTTAAAAAATATTTTTTGTACATGTAACATAATTATTATGTTATTTAATTATTTAGATTATATGTATATTTATTTTATTATTATTGTTAGACTTTTTATTTTTCAATTTTTTTTTTTAAGTCTTTATAGATCATGATAGAAATATATACAAAATTATGTCAATCTATTTTTGTTGGTTTTAATTATCTATTTGTTTTATGAAAGTCGAATTATGTCATCTATCTTTTTGTTTTAATTATCTATTTGTTTTATGTTATATAATTGAGATTTTTATATGAAACCATGATAGTAGTACTAGTAGTGAGTGACTTTTGATTGAATGTTTTGCATATTAAATATTTATATCATTTCATTAACTTGATATGATAATGATTAGAGATTGTATTTTGTTTATGTATAAAGTATGACTAATTTGATTAAAAAAAGTATATATATTTGCAATGTATTGATGAACTCGATGACCCAACCCAACCCAACCCGAAAATATAGGGTTGGGTTGGCTTGGGTTGTCTCTTTAATCGGGTTGAGTTGGGTTGGAAAAATAATCAACCCGAAAATTTGGGTTGGGTTGGAAACCTCTTAAACCCAACTCAATCCAACCCATGTTCACCCCTAGAATTTTGTATTAAGTGTACGGTTGGAGGTGCATAGTATAGAAAGGAAGGGCAAGAAGATTCCGTTTCGACTGCCCTAATTTTCTTTTGATTCCATAAGTTTATCCGAACCAGAAGATTTGAACTTTTTTTTCAAAATTAAAATTTAAAAAAAAAAAAAAAAAAAAAAACTCTATTCATTCATGTATCATATTTGTTGAAATATGTCTTGAACAGTTTAATGCATCAGATTCGTAAACATATTTCGTAAGTGCACTGCAAATGCATTCCGTAGCATAAACTTATTCCACATTAAACCTTTTATGTATTTGATTTTTTAATCTGTAATAGAGTTTAATGAGAGTGCATATATAAACCTAAATTAAACTTTAGCCGATGATGTTGTTCATTCTGTATTTTCGCCTCTCCTTAATAAAATCGTATCCCCTCTCTATCCGTGGACTAGCTAACACAACATTAGTGAACTACGTAAATTCTGTATTGTTCTTTTTCTCTTTACGTTTTCTTTATTCTTCCATTGTTTGTTGATTGTCGTTTTCATAACAATATTCAAAGTTATTGATGTATCATATTCAAAGTCATATTTACGGGCTATGAATATGATACATCAATGAATAAACTTTATTGTAGGGGTGTATAAAAAAAACCCACAACTCTGAACTAGGATTGGGTTGAGTTTATTTGGAGTTGTGGGTTTTTTTCTATACACCCTTACAATAAAGTTTATTCGTTGATGAATCATATTCAAAGTCATATTTACGGGCTATGAGAGTTTATTTGAATATTATAACTCAACCCAATCAGAGTTCAGGGTTGTGGGTTTTTTTTTATACACCCTCTACAATAAAGTTTATTCATGGATGTATCATATTCAAAGTCATATTTACGGGCTATGAAAGTTGAGTTTTAGGGAAGAAAGAAAATATTTATACAATCCGAGAATCCAACTCAGCTCAACCCAAAAATTTAGAGTTGAGTTAAGATGCTCGTATACATGAGGTTGGACGGGTTAACGAATTAACCAACCTAAAAATTTCAATTGATTTAAAAAAATTCATAAACTCAACTCAACTCGAACCATGTACACTCCTAATTTATTGATTCTAAATTTCTCCCTTCTCCTTCATGCACGCACTAAAGTAATACTTAAATTTCATAGAGAGGGGTATATATAAAAGAAAGAAAAATTCTTATACTTTTCATCTATTTCTTTTTAAATCATATTGCTCCAATTTGAGTTCTTGAGTTCCACAAAAAAAAAAAAAATAAATAATAATAATAATAATAACAAAAAATACCTCAAAAGATTGGTGACCGGATAGTTTAATTGTTTGGAGGAAATCCACTGACTTCGATTTTAAAAATCGAAATTTTACTCTCATTTAGTTGAGAACCGTACTATTTTCTATATAGGATTTATGATTCCCTCCTCAATTATACTAAAATAATGAGTGAATAAATAAATAAATGTACCAAAGTCAACATCTTTATAAGATCGTGTGAGACCAAAAAAAAAAAAAATGAGTTCCACAAGAAAAACAATTATATAGGAACCTTAACATGGCATGATTTAGAGGTTGTAACTTGTAAGAGTTGAATTGAACCACTATTAACACTTTTTTAATTGAATTGAATTATAATTTATAATTTATTTTTGATTTGACCAATTATTAATTTTGTTCAATCTCTAACTCGAACTAAATATAATATTAAACATGTATATAAATTTAATTATGGCATATGTTGATAGCATATTGATAGATTAAGATCGAAATTTAAGAACAGAGCCAGTCGAATTTTTCACACAGGAAACATGAGGCGTGTGTACGATGAAGGTTCTTGGATCTAAGAAAAGTAAAATGGTCCCTGAACGCATCCTAATATCACTGTCACTAAACAACATTTTGAAAAACGTAAGTTTAACAAAAACGGTGGGTGTGAAAACTGACATGTCAGACTTTAATGGGGGCGGCTCTGTTTGGCTGCATCCGCTTACATTTTCTTAACGTGTGGCTATCCTTCTTTTTTCTCTTTTTTGGCCATCCTTCCTTTTTATTAACAGATTTTTCTCATTTTTAAGATATCAACAAAACAATATATAAAGTGTAGATTCGAAAAATCTTATCTGTTAAATTATGTTCTTATTGTCTTCACCCAATATTTTCTAAATCAAGTTTATGATAACTTGCTTTTTTTTTTATTTAATAAAAATATATTTTATAATTGAAAGTAAACGTAGCTTAATTAATATATTGGATATGATGATGTTTGAGTGCATCAATTCTTACAATACTATGAAATACATAGAATAATGTAATTTTTAAAATAAAAGGTCAGAACTTATATTTAGTATGAAGTATTTTCCCTATCTTCCCCATTGTGGTTGAACTAAAAATAAATTAATTAAGTATACAAGTATTTTCAAAGCTGTGAAGTTATTAATCAACTTGTAAGTTTCTCTTTTCTTTATATTATGTAGGATAATGCAATCTTATATAAATGTAGAAAAATAATGTTTAGAGAGGACGACACAATGTGATTGCCGTTTATATAATAACTCTCGAGGCCGATTTAAATTTGTTGAATTTTTAACTCATGATCATTGTTTTAGAGAACAACACCGCACAAAATTGTTTCACTTGAAAGATTGATACATTCAACAAGGGTCTATATCTTCTTCTTCGCTTGGATCTGTTGCTATAGTTTTTTTTTTTTTTTGGTTGGTCCCAAGAAGGGAACAAAAGGGTCCTTTCGAATATTTGGCTGAGCTTTACTCCTCTAAATCTTGAGTACCACTAGCCCGTTCTTAGACCGTGACACTAGGAGACATCATAAGATCAAAAGTAAAGTTAAGGGTCGTGTGATAAATTAATTTACACAGTTACCTCAAACCTAGGATTTAGAGGAGAGCTCACTCTCAAAACCCACACGTTCAACCACTATGTTGCCTCTAGGAAATAATATGAATGCAATTTTAATTAGATACAATTACTAAAAAATTGAACTAATTATTTATTATGGAATTACCTAATAGTAAAGAGGGTTTTGGGGAGATAAAAGTAGTAAGACCGATTTATGTGATAGCTACTTATAACTTAATTTCTTAGTGGTTTTATTGGAGATACCCCACCTTGTGACAATTGTCATACATTGAAAATGTGAGGATTCGTCCTTAAGGAGTGACTTAGTGGTTGAAGACTTGAGTTTTGAGGGTATGCTTCTCTTGAAATTACTCCTTCGATGTCTCCGTTGCCTGATCTAGGGACGGGCGTGGTTACCCTTGTTTAAAAAAAAAAGTGAGGATTCTTCAATATCTTTAAAATAAATATGAGTCATTATCTTCATTGTCAATTGATTTTGAGGTAGAACTTCATATTATTTAATATATTTTATTTTCGTAACATTTAAATGTTATAGAGTCATACAATATATTTCGTGAAATTAATTAAAGTGCGTTTATTATAACCTATGGTATAAATTAATGATTAATATTCTTAAACCTAGAAAATAATTAAAGTGCGTTTATTATAACCTATGGTATACATTAATGATTAATATTCTTAAAACTAGACTCTTCATTCGAAAATTCTCCAAATTAAAACTTGATTTTTGTTGAAAGGAAGGCTTTAAGTATTAGGTGCAAAATTATTGCTTGACCGAAGACTAGAGGAGGGGAGGGAGGGAGATCATAAAGATATTATTCACTAACAATAGTTCAAATTTTTTAATTGATACTAACACATAAAAATCATAATATTCTAACGAAATGTAACGAATAATAAATGTACTTATACAAATTTAAAAAAATGATTTGATACAAATATCAAAAACACTATCACTGAAATCTCCATTACAATTTACTAGCTTGAGTTTAGTTTCCAATATTATATCGTAATATTTTAATGGCTGCCTCCGCTCAATTATAAAGCCAGAAACGTGTTTAACGATGCTAAATAAAATAAACAAATTAATCAATGAACCCATTGTCGTCTTATCATTGCTCTTATTCTTAAAAAAATTGGGGGTCAATTTTTTTCTTCCTTAATTAATTGATTTATTTGACTAAAACTAAATTTCTTATAACTAAATTTTATACCTAGACAATGAATAGTCGAATCTCTAATATCCGGTTGGTTATCATTATTGTTTCTTTAATTTGTTATCAACTCTATCAAATTTATTTTAATATCTAAGCATCCTTTTTAAACACTAGTTAAAATTTAAGTAATTATTTTAAAATATGTAAAAAGATACAAATAGATTGAAAGAAAGCAATCCTAATTTAAAATACAATATGCTATGAACAAATTCATTTTAAAAAAACGCCCTCAAAACTTTGAATTGCACTTATCAATTTATTTTAACTATGATTGTGTCATTTACATTATTTATAAAATATCATCACAACTTAGCCATGCATACCTTTTTTTTTTTTTTTTTTGAAATGCAATGGCATACCAATTAACTCAAAAGAAAACAATAGCATACCAAAAAAGTTGATTGAGTTCGTTAAATACTTACTATTATTTTAAGAGCAAGATTTGAGTGTAGCCTAGGCTGCACCCTCACACATACAACTACTTTAAGTGTTACAAAAAAAATCTCTTACAAACAAAAAGAAATTAAAAAGAAAAAAAAAAATTTGTGGCTCTTAAAGTGTCACATCAACAACAGCATGTATACCGTGCAAGCTAAACTCCACCTAAATCTTTCTCTGATTTTTAAATTACTATAGTATCCACGATATCTATTACATTTGAGTTAATAAGAGTATATAAATTAACACCACATCATGATAAGAGGGTTTTGAGACCGGTCAAGCATGATTAACAATACAGATAATGAAATAATTAATATTTATAATGAACAAAATGACGCTCGGTTTCTATGATTAATAACTCTAAAATTAAATATTACGTCTAGCTTGGAATAACCTACTCTAAAAACATGTGTGCAAATAAAGGTGACAAAATTAAATGAGATTTCTTAAGGGTATGTAAATGTGTTGGAGAGTTTGGGTAGCGGGGGGCTTAACCTCATATTTGGTAGAACCGGTCCCAAAACCCTTAATCCACTACAACAATCAAGATGTTGGTCGACATTTTAAAAAACCGTTACATAAAATACTCTCATTTAATTATATGTCAAATTACTCTCAAACCTTCTAGTAACAAACAATAGTTTTATGCACAACCACTTTTAACTTTCATACCAAACAAGGTTTTTCCATCGAACTTCAAACTCCTTCAAATTTTTCCGTCCAAACAACTATTAAATAAATTTAGGGTAAATTATAAAATTTGGTCTTATAGTTTGATGAAAGTTAGAATTTTGTCTATATAATTTAAAATTTTAGAATTTAGTCAATGAGTCAGGGGAAAGCTAGAATTTGGTACCCATAATTCTAAAAACTAGAATTTAATTCATATAGTTTGATAAAACCTAAAAAATAATTATTGTTGTTCACAATAGTTGACGAATTAAATATGTAAAAACTAGTTTATTCATGTGTGAATAATGATCTTGCGAGTTAAGTAATAGATTGAACAAAAAAATAATATTTTTTATGCTTATATATACTTAATTCTTCACCAACTACGAACAATAAATACTATTTTTTAGTTTTTAAAATCATAATCGCTAAATTATAATATTTTTCAAATCAAATGAAATTTTAAATTTCATCAAAACCATAGAGACTAAATATATAATTTACCCATAAATTTATTAGGACCAATATTATGCTCATACCTTATAAATTCTAAATGGTTACATAATTTAAAAAACGTTTTTTTTGTTTTTAAAAAAGGAAGGTAAGATGAAGGTGAATGTGATGGGTGAGAACCGGAGGGTGAGGGCGTGCGGTGATGTACAAAGTGGATGGTACAGTGGCGGTGAGGATAGCAGAACCCTTGGTGGCAATGGCTGCTGTGGCTTACCACGCGTCGATACTTGATTCGTGACTGCCTATTTGGGTCCCACCAAGAGTCTCATAAACCAACCAAAGCGCGGGAGTTCATTTTTAATCCTTTTTTTTTTAATACAATAAAAGCACGTGTTCTGTTTACAATTCGCTCGTCGTTTCTCATCTTAATCCCGAAATTACCCCCTCATCCCCATGGCCGCTTCCGTCTACCGTTGAATACCAGCCGTTGGATGACGCGACAAAATAAACGAACTCGATGACGCGGTCGCCTTGCTACATGCCACGTAGCATGGGGACACCATCGCAAGCAGTCAAAGACTCAAAATCTCACTTTTTGTAAATCATTTAAAAAAAAAACAAAATAAAAATAAATAAAAATTCCCCTTTCTATAAAACCCAAATTCCGCTTCATTTCCTACATCAAACCCACAAATCAATCTTATTGCCATTTTCATCAGATCGCAAAATACCAATCGATGGCGTCAAGAGACACGGTTAAGGCGGCGGCGGCGGCAGCGGTGGTGCACGGCGGCAAGGAAAAGGAGGTGCATTATAGAGGTGTAAGGAAGAGACCATGGGGAAGATACGCGGCGGAGATTAGAGATCCGGCGAAGAAGACACGTGTGTGGCTAGGCACATTTGACACGGCGGAGGACGCGGCCAGGGCTTACGACGCCGCCGCCCGCCGATTCCGCGGCGCCAAGGCTAAGATTAATTTCCCCTTTTCCGTCGGCGTCAACGACCTTAATCTCAGCCCTAGCCGGAGTAGCACCGTAGAATCCTCCGCCGACGCCGCCGGATTCCGCCGCCCTCAATTGGTGGTGGGAGGAAAAGGAGAAACTTTTCCGCCGCCCAATCACCTACTCTTTTTCAATGAAATGGGGTTGAATTTTGATCGGCAACGGAAAAAGGCGGTGGCGGACGGCGGCGTTCAAAGTGACTCGGATTCGTCGTCGGTTATTGATTTGAATCAAAATGACAACAAATCAAGACCGGTTGTTCTGGATCTCGATCTCAATTTTCCTCCGCCGGCGTCCCCTTAGGCTTTTCGACATCGATTAATCATCGGGACTTTTTTTAAATCTACATGTAAATTAATACACGTGTACCACAAGAGTAGAATATAACTTTAAAATATATATATA
>JBBMKA010023399.1:0-27438 GCA_037833695.1 Sechiopsis laciniata | reverse complement strand
GCAAAAAGTTTAAGGCTTGGTTAATTCTAGTTGAGTTCGCTCTGGCTAAAAGATTTCCTCAAAATTAAGTTTCTATACGTGATGAAATTGCGAAAGTGAAGACTAAGGCTTGGCTTACTTTGCTTAACATGTCGCTCCAACATTGAAGAGTTAGACAATTATTTCATAAATAAATAAACTTGACTTATTAGAAGAATTGTTCATTGGATGCGCAAAGAAACAAAAATGAGACGATGGAAAATATCATTAAGTAAAATTTGCTATATTGAGAACATTGAAAGAAGCGAAAGTAAAGACATAATTGAATACAAAGATAGGGTATTAAGAGAAAAGGGGCTTCCATCTATTGCTCGGGAGGATCTTTGCCAGATTCAGCAGGGAGAGGCGGAAGCTCTGAGAACGGAGGTAGTTGGAAAGGACCTCCTTTCAATCGGTTGAGCACTTCTTGGAGAATGCGCTCTCGCTGTAGGAAATAACGATGAAAATTGCGATTTTTATCTCTAATTTCCCTTAGTAGCTGGAGTTGCTCTTCGCTGCCGCTTGTTGACGCTTTGGCCTTCTTCACCACGTGAGCTCCTCTTGCCGATGCCTTTGGAGCGAAGCTCAGATACTTCTTCTTGGGCAAGAAGGGATCATTAGGCTGGCCCTTTAGCCCTTGGAACTGGCAGAGTGCTGAAATGAGTGCGGGTAGAGAAAATAGCTCGCCTTTCGCTCTTTCCAAGCGCGAATCTCCTAAGCGATAATCTTTCCAACGTTGATCGACATGCCAGTCATGATGGAACAGATCATTAAAGCTAGCGAAACCATCAAAGTGGACTCGTGCGAGATTGGCATAAGCGAAGACTTAAAAAATGAGGCCCAAATCCGCCCTACTTCGTTGAGGTTCGTGGTGTGGAAACGGCGAGATTGAGGCTTGTCATCCCATTCAGCCCCTTCTACGCCATTGACTTCCAGGTAAGTTTAGAGATCTTCGTCGGAGTACTCATCCAACAGTTCTTCATACTCAGACTTCTTGTCTCTAAGCCCGAAAAGTGCATTCCAAGCTTCGGGAGCCCAATTGATTTCGCGGCCGCGAACAGTTGCGCTGAATTTGTTTCGATCTAGCAAACTAGCGTAGAATTCAATCACCGATGTTCTCCTCCCTGAGCTAAGCTTTGTACATAGCTTCTTCCATCATCGCCTCTCAATTTGCTCTACCACATCTGGTGGAAATCCTCTGAGATCTGGGTCGAAAGATTGCTTGGACAAGAACTTTTTCGATTGATATTTGATGACGTTCTTGTTTATCTTCTGCTTTTTCGCTTCGAATGAACGACTGGTCATGGCTCCACTTGGCTCTTTACCCATTTTGGCTGATTTTTACGCTGGAGGTGAAGTGGTTGCTGACGGCTCTGGGCTCGCTTCCTTTTAAGATCGGGAATGCCCTTCAACTGCGCGCTTCGCTGAGTGTGCGACGGTTCTGGCTCGCTTTCCTCCTCTGAGTTCGATAAGGCGAACAATGCAATGCTTTGTCCAATTCGTCATTCAGCTCTTCGTCAGAGCTGATCACCTTCTCGCGTCTAAAGAGATCCTTACCCTTCAGATTGGCTGACTTGCTGCTGGATGGATCAGCTTCAACTTGACCAATTGTCAATTGTGCTTCATCGTCAACAGCTGGCGAATCTTCAGTTTCGGTCTGCTCGCTTGCCTTCCATTCTGGACTTACGAAGCTTTTGAGCTCTTCTTCGGACTGCGGACTTGTGACTTCATTCGCTATGTCGTCCAGCTGCTCTTCCTCTTCGTTGTCCAAATCCAGTTCTTGGGCGTTAGCATCATCTTGGCGAAGTGCCAGCTGTGCATTATCCGCCTCAAGTTCCTCGCAGAATCTACCGAATCCTGCTCGTAGAGCTCGCTCAACAGGTTCTCGCCGGTGAGCTGCTCTTCTTCGCTCGGCTCGACCACCATTGAGAAACTTCTCTCGGCCATAAAAGCTTGGGGAGTTTCTTGTACCTTGGCGAGCTTTGCTCTGCCTTTTGCTGTCTCTTCGCAGCGACATCTTCTTTCTTCTTGACCCTCGACTTTTCCAACTCGGCTTCCAGTTCTGCCATTTGCTTACGCAATGCTTCTTGGGCAGAATCTTCGGGCTCAACAACCTTCTTCACCAAAACCACTGCGGGAGCGACAACTTTTGCCACAGCAAGCTCGACGAATTTCTTCTCGATCGGCCACTTCATTTGCAGCTCCGCAGACTTGACTGAACTGGCTATTGGGCCAGCCTTCGTCGCCTCAACGAGTGCTGCACCAGAGGTCTTGGCTGAGGTACCCTCGCTCTGCGACCTAATTCGTGTTTCCATAGAAGGCACAATTTGTCTACCGGCTTCGCCTGACTCCCACATAAAGAGTCTTAGATGCTGCGGCACTGGTTTATGCTTCGCTTAGCGCGCTCATGCGTTGCTTTGCAGCAGTGAGCATGCTCACCTTTTCTTGCTTGGCAGGCTTCTTGGATGAGGCAGAGGTGATGGGAATTCTGGAGGCCATTTGGAATTTTTGAAAAATGGGCTAAAGGAGGGAAAACTTGGCAAAGTTTGTGGCGAACAGAAGGATGCTTGAGAGCTTTGAAAATTTTGGAAGCGTAAAAAGAGAAAATGAAATGGGGAAGATGTATTTATAAGCCCTTTTGCTCTGCACGCCATAAATGCCTCGGGAAGCAAGATACTTGACGACGCACTCGAACGTTAGGCTGCCAGGTGGTCCTCGAGATCGGGACTTTTACATGCATCGATATATGGATGACAGTTGTAGTCCATGCAAATCGACACCTTGTGACGCACCCAATCCCAACTCTTTGCTGAGCGAACTTTCCAAAATACAAATTTTAACTTGCCACCAACTTCGCTCGCTGACTATGTACTTTGCTACAACTCTACTCCTTTCTAGCAATTGAAATTTAACAAACAAAACAAAACTTAACAATAATAAAATATGTACAGAGTTTGCCATACTTACCTGGCCTGGAGATGGAGCAATAAGTAAATTGAGAAAGATAATTTTGCCACTCCAGCCAGCTGGTTCAACTTACTCTTCAATTAGCGGGGTGAAATCCTCTTTCGCGAATTCTTTGCCATAATAATGCTTGATTTGGTGGCCATTCACCAAAAATTCTGTTTGGTCAGATGCATTTTTTAACATGACAGCACCATGGGGATGTACCTGAGTAATTTGGAACGGACTTGACCATCTGGACTTCAACTTCCTGGAAAAAAGTTTAAGTCTTGAATTGAATTGCAGCACTTTTGTCCGACTTGGAACTCTTTGTGTTTAATTCGCTCGTCATGCCATCTTTTGGTTTTTTCTTTATATACTTTCGCATTTTCGTAGGAAAACAACCTAAATTCCTCGAGTTCCAAAAGTTGCAATGCTCGCGTAGGCGAAATGCCTGGCAAAACGAGATTCAGTTCTTTGATTGCCCAATAAGCCTTGTGTCCCAATTCTAGCGGCAAATGGCAAGCCTTGCCAAAAACCAAACGATACGGCAACATGCCTATCGGTGTTTTGAAAGCTGTTCGATAGGCCCACGGGGCGTCATCGAGTTTTCTGGCCTAGTCCTTCCTATTTAGGTGCACTACCTTCTCTAATATCGTTTTGATCTCACGATTAGACACTTCTGCTTGTTCGTTAGTCTGTAGGCCTATCGAAAAGCGCTTTGTTCACAAAATGTGTGCCCCTGTCATTGATCAGCGCACGTGGAGTACCAAATCTGGTGAAGATATGCTTCTGCAGAAATTTGATTACTGTTTTAGCATCATTCTTCGCGCAGGCGATGGCTTCCACCCATTTTGAAACGTAGTCAACTGCAAGCAAAATATAGAAATTTCCATTAAAGTTGTGGAAGGTCCCATAAAGTCGATCCCCCAGACGTCGAATAGTTCCACCTCCAAAATGTACTTCAACGGCATTTCGTCCCGTTTTCCAATAGTTTCTACTCGCTGGCATTGGTCACATTGTTTCGCGAAGTCATAACAATCTTTAAAAATGGTTGGCCAAAAATATCTGGACTGAAATACTTTCGCTGTTGTCCTTGCTCCTCCGAAGTGGCCAGCTTATGGCGCGCCATGACATTCAGTTATAATTGATTTCGCTTCTTCCTCCGTTACGCATCTGCGAATTATCCCGTCAGCACATTGCTTGTACAAGTAAGGTTCATCCCAAAAGTATGTCTTTACTTCATGCAAGAACTTTTTCTTCTATTGATAAGTGAGCTCCTTTGGGATTACACCGCTGACTAGATAATTTGCAATATCAGCGAACCATAGTGGCGAAGTCTGATTAATAACCAAGAGTTGTTCATCAGGAAAATAGTCGACAATTTCGCTTCGTGCTTTCTAACTCTCCTCATGTTCGATTCGCGACAGGTGATCAGCAACAATATTTCCACACCCCTTTTTATCAACAATTTCCAATTCAAATTCTTAGAGCAATAAAATCCAGCGAAGCAGCCTTGGTTTTGCATCGGGTTTTTTGAATAGGTATTTGATTGCTGCGTGATCGATAAAAACAATCACTTTTGATTCTATCAAATAGCTGCAAAATTTCTCCAGTGCAAATACCACTGCTAAAAATTCCTTCTCTGTCGTGGTGTAGTTCGCTGTGTTTTGCTCATCATCTTACTCGCATAATGAATAAGATGAACTAACTTTTCTCCTTGTTGCCCAAGCATAGCTCCGACAGAATAATCGCTGGTATCACATTGAATGCAGAATGGTTTTTCTCAATCCGGTGCTGTTATAAGTGCTTGTTTCAGAGTTTGGAATGCGTTCGCACAGGCGCCATCAAACTGAATGGTTTGTTCAACACCAATAATTCGCAAAGCGGCTTTGCTATTTTTGAAATTTTTTTGATAAATCGGCGATAAAAGCCAGCAAGGCCTAGGAAGCTTTTTATTCCCTTGACGTTGGTTGGTGGTTCTAGCTTTTCGATTACTTCCACCTTCACTCTATCAACCTCCATTCCTTCTCTTGACACGCGATGACCAAGCATGAAATAGCATTTCTCCCAATTTAACACGAGGTTAGCCTCTTCGCATCTCGTGAGAACTTGCCCAAGATTTGCTAAGCAACTAGCGAAGGAGGTGCCAAACACGGTAAAATCATCCATGAATACATCCATACAACGATCAATCAAATCTGAGAAAATGGCCAACATGCATCTCTGAAACGTAGCAGGAGCATTGCATAAACCAAACGGCATCCGTCTAAAGGCAAAGATTCCGTAGGGACAAGTAAACGTGGTCTTTTCCTGGTCTTCTGGGGCAATCATGATTTGGTTGTAACCTGAGTATCCATTGAGGAAACAATAATATTCTTGTCCAGCCACACGGTCCAACATTTGGTCAATGTAAGGTAAAGGAAAATGGTCTTTCTTGGTTGGTGCATTTAATTTCTGGTAACATACAAATGCGCCAGCCTTTGACAGTTCGCGTTGGTATGAGTTTGTTGTTTTCGTTGCTACTACTGTCGTACCTCCTTTCTTAGGCACATATTGTACCGGGCTTACCCATTTACTATCAGAAATTGGGTATATGACATCGACGTCCAACCACTTAATGATTTCCTTCCGGTAATCCATATAAATCCCTCGTCTTCTAGCTGAATTTTGTGCACACCGAATGAAAGGCTGATTCCTTTTAAGTCGGCCAAAGTCCAGCCAATTGCTCGCTCATGCTGGCGAAGTAAATCTAATAGCATCTCTTCATTCTGCTCTGTCAACTGCGAAGATATTATGACTGGGAGAGTGTTCGCTTCGCCTAGAAAAGCATATTTTAAATGTTCCGGTAGTGGTTTCATTTCTAATTCCAGCGGTTGTTCGATCGATGGTTTCATCGGTCGGGCTCGGTCATTTAAATTTAGCAAATCCGTCATCGCATTTAGCATTTTGCTGATTTCTCTTCTTCCTCTAATTCGTCCTCGCTAGACCATGCATATTCAACATTAGCTTTTTCTCTTCGCTCTTGCGCGCTTTCTTCATAAACCTCGCTGAAGTCTTCGTCCATCACTGTTATAGCAGAGTATTCTTCCAGATCTGCAGGATATTTCATAGAGTTGGTAATATTAAACTTTATTTTCTCGTCATTCATCTTTAAAGTGATTGTCCCTTCGTAGACATCTACTAAGGTTCGCCCGGTCTTAAGGAATGGTTTCCCCAAAATGATGGGAACTTCTTTATCTACTTTATAATCTAAAATTATAAAGTCCGTGGGATAGATGAATTTATCAACGCGCACTAATATATCATCTACTTTTCCTTCAGGTCTTGTGATGGAGCTATCCGCAAGTTGTATTGTGACAGCAGTTGGTTTAGCTTTGCCAATGCAAAACTTCCTATATACTGACAAAGGCATCAAGTTGATACTGGCTCCCAAATCGCAAAGTGCCTTGTCGATGTAATGTCCGCCAATGGAAATTGGAATTGTAAATGCTCCTGGGTCTTTCTCCTTGACAGGTAGCTTGTTAGTGACCAGGGCACTGCATCATTCGTTCAACGAAATAACCTTGCAGTCTTCTGTTCTGTTCTTTTCTAGCAAGACCTCTTTCAGAAATTTGGTGTAGTTGGGCATTTGTCTTAAGGCTTCGATTAACGGGATGTTGATTTGTATTCCTTTCAAGATTTCCATAAACTTTTCGTAACCTAACCCATCTTTTTTCTTCAATCGCTGTGGGAATGGAGGTGGAGGTATGAATTCCAACACTTTGCTGATCGCCTTTGGTGTTCCGAAATTGGCTTTCTTCTCGTGACATTTCGCCTTGGCGACATTATCAATCTTCCTTCTATCATCAATGTCATTGTTTCGTCTCGCACAAACTTCTGGTTCACAATCACCTCTTTCTCTTGGACTTCGCTCTGGCGAAACTGCCAATGAATACTCGGCAAACAGCTTTTCTGTTTTATCATCCATTTTTTCTTCAATTACCGAAATGGCTTTCATCTGCTCCTTTCCTTCTCGTTTTGCGGGTTTGGTATCCAACGACAACCTACCAACAGGCCTCTGTCTCAATTCTATAGCAAGTTGACCCAATTGTGTTTCCAGATTCCTCAGGGCTACTTGCTGATTTTGAATAGTTGTCTGTTGGTTATGTGAAGTCAATTCGCTCTTCGCTATGTAATCCTTTAACAAACCTTCTAGCGAACTACTTGGAGCTTGTTTGAAGGGCTGTTGTTGGAATTGGTTTCACTGGTTCGAGAACGAGTTCCATCCTTGACCTTGTTGGCCAACTATTCCACCGAAACCTGGAGGGTTCCCGTTGTGTCTTGGTACGTAAGGTTGGTTGCTGGAGCTCGCAACATTTGAATTGTTGGACCATGAGAAGTTTGGATGGTTTCTCCATCCTGCATTATAGGTATTTGAGTAAGGATTGTTGTGACGGTTCGCCTGAGCGAAGTATACTGATGCTGCGTTTTGTGGGCATTCTTCATACATATGTGCTTCGTCGCATAAGCTACAGGGATCCATAGCGAGATGTGTTGAATTAACGCCTTATACTCGAGAGTTGGCATTTGAGTTTTGCATATTTAACAACATAGATCTCATTTTAGCAACCTGTTGCCTTAACAACGAATCACTGGCTGAGTCGACTTTAACTCCTGTCTTTGGCTCTGCACGCACGTCATCTTTCCATTGACTAGTGTTGAGTGCGATTCTTTCAACTATTTCGACAGCTTGATTATATTCTTAGAGAGAAGGGCCCTTGCTGCTGATGCATCAAGCACCATTTTCGCGGCTTCGCTCAACCCTCCATAGAAATATTCGAATTGAACACAGCATGGAAGTCTGTTGTGTGGGCACTTTCCCTGGATCGTTTTGAAACGATCCCATGCTTCGGCGATAGACTCGCCTGCGCTCTGTCTGAACAATACAATTTTGTCTCTCAGCTGCATAATCTTTTTGGGTGAAAAGTACTCCAAAAGAAACCTCTTCGCTAGTTCTTCCCACGAAATTTCATGCAGATTTTCTACTGTATCCAAACATTCTTTTGACCTCCCTTGCAATGAATGCGGGAACAGGCTGAGCCTTAGATTATCGCAAGACATGTCTGGGATAATAAATGAGTCTCATACACCCATAAATTCTCTGAGATGGTTATGTGGGTCTTCTGTCGCTAGTCCATGAAACTTAGCCTTTTGTTGAAGGAGGGTGTTCATCATGGGTTTGAATTCAAATGCCTTCTGTCGCTAGTCCATGAATTCTGCGACATTTGGTGTGGCATAGGCTCATATTACTCCATCTCTACATTTGCCATCATAATAGTAGTAGCAAGGAACTGATCCGCATGCTCATAATTTGGTGCCGGTCTTGCTTCAACATTCTTTGCAGGTAAATCGTTTGGATTTGCTTCCGCCATACCAGTAACACGATTTCGTCTCCTTCTTAATAGGTTTCGCTCCGGCTCTGGGTCAGAAGGTTCGACAACGCCTCGCCTTCGCATACAATATCAGCGAAATCACCTGTAATATGAACAATCTACTCCTACGATACTTTCGACTAAAAAACACAGTTGAAAAATCCTCAGCAACGGTGCCACAAACTTGTTCGCGAAATTCACACGTGTCAATTTAATTAAGAATGTAATTGAATGAACAATGGGTTGAAGGATCCCCAGCTTTGCCCAAGCGAACGGTACTTCAATAATGGCTAAGTGTGTGAGTCTCTACAAATGCACAAGTATACGCAGTCATGCTATAGCAAGTTTTAATGTAAGTAAGAGTCATTCTCCTCAGGGATTTTTAGTGTGTTTAAAGTCGGGTTCATGCAAGAGTCAAGGTCACCAAGTTGTTGAAAATAAATGGATGTTGGTGTGTTGATTAAGCAAAATAACAAGTAATAAGTAATAATTAACAAGAGTATGTGAAATATCAAAGTGGTCAAGGTTTTCAGGGATTCGCTCAAACGAAGTAACTAGCGAAGGCGAACACTAATAGAGACCCCTTTGGTTCTCTCGAACACAGGCATTCGGCTCTCTCAAGCACTTAGCTCGATTTTCTCGAATGTCAACAACAATCTTATCAAGTTAGCACTAGATAAGGGTTCTTTAATTAGCAAGCAATCTTATCTCTAAGTATGCTCGACAGTCCTAATGTTATGCATGCAAGTTCGCTCGATCTGAACTCTCTTGAATTAACACTGAGTTCATACAAAGGGTGGTTAACGCAATGTATGTTAATTGAAAACGACATGCACAATACGTTCTGTTTGCTAACTACTTCGCTATTTGCAAAGTCCCCTACTTCCCCAAAACCTCTCGATAACAAGTTCTGCTACTCATGGCAAATGAAAACAAACTTAAAACGAATGAAGAGGTAAATGACATGTTAAAGAAAAAAAAAACAAGTAAAAGGCAAACGAAAATGACAAGTAGAGTTCAGAAACTGAATATTCCAGCAAACTTTCAGTTACAAATCACTAAGCTATTGTCTAGAAAGCAAGGAAACTACGACTACATCTAACAACAAGCCCAGTGAAATCGCTTGTGGCTGGAAACTTCTACTGAAAACTCAACGAAAAGCTCAACGGCAGTAAAAACTTGATCGGACTGGAAGATAATGGGAACAAAAGCTCTTGGAGGTAATAATGGCCGATGCTGAACTGGAGGAATACTTTCGTCTTATATAGGCCTCCCGACAATTCGCAGCTATCCTCCTCTGCAAAAGCTGCTCCATGATCCACTTTGTTGGGAGCGTCAAAACCGACAAGATTCGACGGTGGAGATGAGCTTGGGAATCACGGATTTTTGCCACACATCCTTGGAAGAGATATTTTCCTTTTTTCTCGATCGTCTGCTTCGCTAAGCTTCTCGCTGCTGCGAACACTAGTTGGTTTCTTAGATCGCTTATAGGTTTTTTCGCTTCGCTGGATCGGATTGTTTCTCTCTGTTCCTTTGCTTTGCTCTATTCGCTCTGCCGAAGTTTCCTGCAACGAAATACAAGCATCAATTCTTTTTAAACACTTAGAAATAATTCTATTCAATTAAGCATGCTTCGCTGCATTTAACTTCTAAATTTTATTTCTAGCAGGCTTTTGTTCGACACTTCGCTAAAAGCTTCGCTTTAGTCTGCGGGATCGAACTGCTCTACTTAATCGGTTCATTTCAACAATTTTCTTCTACAATCATCTTAATTTAAGCTACTTTAACTCTCAATTTTTTAGAGTTATCAACAAGCTCCAATGTAGATGCCCCGAAATTATGATCTCCTTCAATGTTGTATCCTTTGTTTTAAAGATTTGGAAACACAGTTCTATTTATTCAGGGAGTGCCAGACAACAAACTCTATATGGAACTACCTTCTTAACACATTCTCATGGGAAAGGACTTCACCTGGCAACATACAAGATCTTATATTCTATGCATATACTGGTCACCCTTTTAAAGGTGAAAAGAAAACTTTATGAAGAATTTTTGTATCGGTATTTTTGTGGACTATTTGGAAAGCTCGGAATGACCTGGTTTTCAATGACGAAAATCCTATGAAAGAAAACTTATTGGAATCTATCACTGTATTAGCAATCTCATGGGCTCATAAAATTTCTCCATTTAAAGATTATAGTCTTTCTACTTAATTACATCACTGGAGTAGTTTCTTGTAATTTTATTCTCTGTTTCCTATAAAAAAAAAACCAAAGAGTTGAAAGAGACGCGTTCGAAGGATAAAACAACATTGTACATGTTGTTCCGTGTAGTTGACGAATCGGGCTTTGAGAAGATTGCAAGTGCAATTACTTCAACAGAAGTGTAGGACACTTTAGAGAAAGTGTTCAAAGGAGCCGATCGAGTGAAGTAAGTGCGTCTCTAGACTCTTCGCGGCGAGTTGGAGAGCATAAAGATGGAGTCAGAAAGCGTATTTGACTACATCACGCGTGTGCAGATGGTGGTGAATCAACTCAATCGCAATCGCGAAAAGCTAACAGATGCTCGAGTTGTGGAAAAGATTTTGAGATCGTTGACGAATAATTTCGAGAATGTGGTGTGCGCGATAGAGGTGTCAAAGGACCTTGTGACGCTCACTGTTGACGAGCTTGCTGGTTCTCTTGAAGCACACGAGCAACGCAAGAATAAGAAGAAAGAGGAAATGCTAGAGCAAGCGCTTCAAACCAAGGCATCAATCGAAGATGAAGAGGTACTCTATTCTAAAAAATTTCAGGGTAGAGGTTGCAGTCGTGGAGGTCGTGGGTATGGTTGCAATAGTCAAAGCGACAATTATGATGCGGAGAAGGGACATATGAGTCAAGCGAGTTGGCGCGGAAGAGGACGCAGTCCAGGAAGAGGCGGTAGATCAAATCAGTCAAATATTGAATGCTACTAGAGTCACAAGTATGATCACTATGCAAGTGATTGTTATTTCGACAAATGCTACAATTGCGGTGAAGAAAGGCATCTTGTGAGAGATTGTCTTGCGGATAAAAGGGTTGAAGAAACAACCAACTTCGCAGTAGAAAATAATGCGAATGAAGGTGTTCTTTTGATGACACATAAAGAAGGAAGCGACAACAATGAATGATACTGTGTGGTATCTCGACTCAGGGGCAAGCAACCATATGTGCGGACACGAGCATTTATTCAAAGAGATGCAGAAAATTGAAGATGGTCATATTTCTTTTGGTGATGCATCAAAAGTAAAGATAAAAGGCAAAGGTACGATTTCTTTTGTGTAGAAGGATGGCTTGACAGGATCAATCCAAGATGTTTATTATGTACCAGATCTCAAAAAAAATATTTTGAGTTTGGGTCAACTCAGAGAAGGGTTATTCTTTATTTTTGAAAGATCGGTTGTTGCATTTGAAGGACAAGAAAGAGCGTTTAGTCGTTCAAGTAGAGATGGGAAGAAATCGCATGTATAGACTAAATTTGAAAAGTGCATGAGAAAAAAAAAAGAGAAAAATGTTTGCGAATCGGTAGAAGATAAGGTATCGCTGTGTCATCTTCGTTTTGGTACTTACATCATGGTGGACTAAAAGAGTTAGTGAAGAAGGATATGGTGCACGGGTTACCTGACATGGACTATGAAGGAAAGTTTTGTGAAGAATGCGTGCTCAGCAAGCATGCGAGAATGTTGTTTCAGAAAAATGCAGAATATCAAGCAAAGCAACCGCTCGAGATGATTCATACGGATATATGCAGACCAATTACCCCAAAATCTTTCAGCGGAAAAAGGTACTTCATTTCTTTTATTGATGATTTCTCAAGGAAAACTTAGGTGTATTTTTTAAAAGAAATGTTAGAGGCATTCAGAAGATTCAAAGTGAGAGTGGAGAAGGAAACTGGTAGACGAATCAAAGCTGTGCGATCTGATAGTGGTGGCAAATATACTTCGACAGATTTTATGAAGTATTACGAGGAGCAAGGCATAAGACGATTTCTAACCGCACCATACACTCCTCGACAGAATGGTGTAGCCGAGAGGAAAAACAGAACCATTTTTGACATGGTTCGAGCAATGATGAATAGTAAAAGTATGCCAAAGAAGCAGTGCAGTGCGCAATATATGTGCAAAATCGATGTCCACATGTGAAGCTAGATGTTAAAACACTACAAGAGGCATAGAGCAGACGAAAGCCGACAGTTTCGCATCTCAGAGTGTTTGGTAGTGTGGCTTATGCACACGTACTTGATTAGGGAAGAACGAAGCTCGAAGATAAGAGCAAGAAGTATGTGTTTATTGGATATGATGAAAAAACAAAAGGGTACAAGCTGTTTGACCCAATAAACAAGAAGGTGATGGTGAGTCGCGATGTGTGAGTAAATGAAGAAAGTGAATGGGACTGGAACAATTCATTGAAGTTGGGGAATTACCAGTCGTTGCATCAACGAGTATGCCAAGAGAGTCTGAAACAACTGAAGATGAATATGAATCGCGACAACCTAGAATGCGGAGTTTGCAAGATTTGTACGATACGACAAATGTGGTACATCTTTTATGTCTTTTGGTAGATGCAGAAAGTATTAGTTTTGAGGAAGCAGTGCGAGATAAGAAGTGGCCAACTGCAATGGACGATGAAATCAATGCGATTGAGCGCAATGATACATGGAAGCTGACAAAATTGCCGAATGCAAGTCAACCGATTGGTATGAAGTGGGTATTCAAGAAGAAGATGAATGTGCAAGGGAAGATAGAGCGATACAAGGCAAGACTTGTTGCAAAGGGATACAAGCAGAAAGCGGGAATCGACTATGATGAAGTTTTTGCTCCAATCGTGAGAATGGAGACAATTCGATTGTTAATTTCACAAGCGACAAAATTTAGATAGTCGATTTATCAGATGGATGTCAAGACAACATTCTTGAACCGCGTGCTTGAAGAAGAAGTGTATATTGAGCAGCCACCTGGGTATGTGAAAATTGGAGAAGAGAAGGTGCTAAAATTGAAGAAAGCGCTTTACGAGTTGAAGCAAGCACCGCGAGCGTGGAATACTCGCATTGATAAGTATTTCAAGGAGAACGGATACAAGCAATGTCCTTATGAGCATGTGCTTTACACAAAGCAGAGTGGAGGTAATGCGATATTTGTTGCCCTTTATGTTGATGATTTGATTTTTATGGATAACAGTGATGCAATGATAGAAGAGTTTAAGAGTATAATGATGTGAGAGTTTGAGATGACAGATTTGGGCTTGCTGAAGTATTTCCTCGATTTGGAGGTTAAATAAGAAGAGACGGGAACCTTTGTATCACAAGAGCAGTATGCGAAAGAGATCTTGAAGAAGTTCAAGATGGAAAATTGCAATCCGGTTGCAATAAATGGAACCAGGTACGAAACTTTCGAAGTTTGATGGAGGAGAACTTGTATATGCGAGCAGATATCGAAGTTTGGTGGGAAGCCTTCGCCATCTCACATGCACAAGGCCGGATCTCGCATTAAGTGTTGGCATGGTTAGTGGTTCATGGAGGAATCGGCTTATTCGCATTGGAAGGCATTGAAGCAAATTTTGCTATACATCCAAGGAACAATGTCACTTGCAATGTTTTATTCGAAAGCGGAAGAATACAAGTTGAGTGGTTACTCCGAAAGCGATTGGTGCGAAGATCAATTTCATGAAGATGCATAAAGCCCACCCTTGGAAGAATCATCTAATTCATAGTTGATGGATGTGATAAGGCTGAAAATCTCTCGATATTGATTGTTTTTCTTGTGGGACTCTTTCATCTGTTTCGAAACCTTCGTAAGAAGAGGCAGGATGCCTAGACCCATGATTCTCAGCCAAGGGATAATGACTTCCAAATATGATGGGTGAATGTTTGGGTTTGCTTCATTCGTATAGGTGGGAGAATGAGGGAATGAGATTTGGAGAACAGCTGGTTCTATGGAAAAAGGTAAGGGGGTGGAAGGGGAGGAAGGGTAGGGTGAGGACAGTTGGTTTTCAGAGTCAGATGAGGGTTGATAGTCGATTTTGTCCCTGAGATGAAGAATGTAGGGGTTTTTTGTTGATGTTAACGGGGAGGTTCTGGCTTCTGAGAAGATAATTAGGGTGGGTAGTCAAGGTCAGAGATCAAGGGTAATGGTTTTGACCAATGGGATTATTCCCTATGATCCGGGTCGATAGGAGTTTGGGTAAAGAAATGGACTTACGAGTGAAGCATGACGGCGCATTGGGCCCCACAGTGTTAGAAAGCATACCTGGTTGATCTGACTCCGCCTCCTAAATGTTCCCAAATTGACAAGAATTCGAATGATAGGAAGTTTCATTGTATGAATTTTGTATGACATTGGGTTCCTGAAAAATGATCGGAGAGGCTGAGAACTGCGGTGATGTTGGGCTCTCTTTCCCGGTGGACCTAATGCTCTGTTTTGCAGTCGGGGATGGCGGATGATTTCTGCCATGATGAATGAGTCTCTCCTGAAAACGATTCTCTCTGCTACATGGTAGTATGTGATGATATGTTTAAAAAGTTCAATTACAATAGGGTAGGTGGATTTGAGTTCAATTACAATTGTGACAAGTAGATTTTGAATTCATGATTTTTTGGTTATAAATTATGCTTTATGCTAGTTGAACTCAGATGAACTATGTGGTTGGAAATTTCCAAGATTATGAGTAAGTTTCTTTTTATTTTATTTTATGCGTTTGTACATTCTCTCATTTATCTAAATATATAGTTAATATCTTTAGATGGGCCATTTTACATTTTACAGCATCACGAGGAAAAAAAAACAGACCAGTGTATTTATTGACTTGTCCAATTATTTTTTGAACCCTCACACGATGTAGATGATATATATGAAGTTATATAATTTTAGTTTATCTCTAGTTGTCATAACTTGGAAATATGTTTTTTAACCGTTAGTCTAGTCTCCCTGCATGATGCTTCCTTAATTTTGAATTTATGCTCTGTTCTTATTGATTTTGTAGAAATCAGAGGATGGCTTCATTCCGAGCATACTTGAACAGTCCCGTTGGTCCGAAAACTACTCATTTTTGGGGACCTGTCGCCAATTGGGGATTTGTTGCTGCTGTATGTTTGACTTCAATTAAGTATCATTTGTACTATGCTTGTTATATTGCTCAACACTTGATTGGTTTTCTTAGTTTCCTTTTGCCATTATCTTGATTTTCCTGGTGGATTCGAACAGGGGCTAGCAGACATGAGCAAGCCACCAGTAATGATATCTGGCAACATGACAGGAGGTTGAGCATAGCTATGTTAGAACTCATTTATATATTTCGTGTCTGTTAGTTTGGTCCATGTTGTAATACGTGCTCTTGTTGCTACAGCAATGTGCGTCTATTCAGCACTGTTCATGAGATTTGCATGGATGGTGCAACCCCGCAATTATCTACTTCTTGTGTGTCATGCATCGAATGAGACTGTTCAGTTGTATCAATTCTCACGTTGGGCAAAGGCTCAAGGGTAAGTAATCAACTAAGCAATTTAACTTAACTGAACTTTGTGATTGCTCCTCTATATGTCTGATTGTTTATAATTCCACTATTGGCTCCCTAGTCCTGAAGGTCGTTGGACAATAAAGGGAAAAAAGAAAAGAAGAGAAAAAGCTGCGAAAAGAAATATGAAATAACTTGAGAAAACTTGAGAATCAATAGAAGTAGCCATGGTTCAACACCTAGTGGTCAAATAAGGCCATTGAAATTATGGAGTGTTGATTCAATTCATGATGACCATCTATCCTATGAATCATCTTGCCAACAAAATATAGGAGAGTTAGATGGTTATCTCGTGAATAGTAGCGGTAGGGGTGATTTCGGTTCGGTTTTTGTCGGTTTTGTGTCAAACCGACAACCGAACCAATATCCTCGGTTTTTGAATAATTGGATCCGAGCCGATGTCCAATATATCATAAACCATTAGATCGGTTTTCATTTGGTTCGGTTTTTGAATAATTGGATCCGATCCGAACCGATGTCTAATATATTAATAAATAAAAAAATAATTTTATTATAAAATTACATAAAATTAAATTCTTCCCTTTTTTGAAAAATGTAGATTTTTTTTTTAAAGTTCAAAATCCAATAGGTCTATACATGAAAAGTTAAAGATTTCTTTTTTTAACAATAATAATAAAGTAAATGAAAAAACTGCAGCATTAAAGGAGAGATGCATGACCATTTATTATTGTGAAGAGTTTGACAAAAAAATACTCTTAAAATATTACACAATTCCTATTCGAACTTGGGAAGATCGAGTCAATGAGTATAACCTTCACCAACGTGTCACTGATATAACATGTTAACAATATGCTTTAAATAATATATATCAGAAAATGTTTTTTTAGAATTCTTATATACATTTCAGTTCGGTTTTTATTGGTTTTTTAAAATGAAAACCGAACCGAACCGATATTTTTCGGTTTTTTCAAAATCCAAACCAATGTGTCCAATTTTGTGCTAAAAAACCGAACCAATCCATTGAATTGGTTCGGTTCGGTTCGGTTTTTCAGTTTTTCGATTTTTTGTTGCACCCCTATGTAGCGGTGTGCATAAGGCATAAGCTAACTTAGATATTCATAGATATCAAAAAAAAAAAAAAAAAAGAAAGAAAAAAAGATTGAAGTAGCTTTTTGAAAATGAAATGTATTGTGATCTTCATCATCGCCTCTTTAATCATCATCTAGGATTGTTTGTGTTGGAACCTTATATTATTATAGATGATATGAACATAGGCTGACCTAGAGGGGCTAGGGGTTCTGGCCCCTCCTAAATTTTGGGATTTTTCCACACTATTTTTTTTGTCACATTAAAAGTTACATCATTTTGACTCTATCAGAATGTACAATTACTTGTTACATGACAGTTTGACTTAGTGAGCAGCTACTTGTAAACTATTAAGAGGTGATGACCTTTTTCTTGACATGAGCTACATTTTTATAGGTTTTTATCAGAGAAGAAAGACGAAACTTCACCTCAGTAGCTTGATGCCATATTCCTCAATTTTTTTCCTCATAATTTTCTAGGTGTAATCGACTCATCGACAATGGTTGTGTATGTTAATAAATATTTCAGATTGCTCATTCTATGAAAACAAATGCAAGAATGCTGTACACGAGTACTTATAATCCTCAGTAACACTATTTGACTTGAACTTTAAAAACAATTTGGGCTCCATAAAGCTCTCTAGCTCGAAGGTTAGTATCTAGAATCTAGCAAAGGGGTGTTTCAATGAGCGGTGTGTGGGTGAGGTATGTGGTTGTGGTTGTGGTTGCAGGTTTCTTGTGAGAAGTAGGGATGTCCATTTTTCCCGTCCTAACGGGGCGGGGAATTTCCGATTAGGCGGGAAATAGGGCCGGGGATGGAGAAGAAAAAATCCCCGTTGGCTAAATGGGGCCGGGGACGGGGATTGTATTCCCCGTCCCCGATTCCTCGATCCCCGCTTCGTTTATTTTTTTTTTTAATATTTTTTCTTAATTCTACTCCTTTAATTTTCAAATAAATATATCTTTGTTGATAATATTTTCTATACATATGAATATTTTCTTTGATAATTAATAGGGGTGATCTCGGTTCGGTTTTGGTCGGTTTTAGCCCAAACCAATAACCGAACCGATATGTTTGGTTTTTTACTTAATAGAACCAAACCAATGTCCAATAGAAACTCAAACCATTAGATCGGTTTTTGTTCGATTTGGATCGGTTTTGGTTCGGTTTCGGTTTTTGAGCTACAGTACGTCAATTTTTTTCCTACTAATGAAGAAAGAGGAAAATAAAATTCAGTCACAAACAACAAAGACTCTGTTTCAAAATGTATTTCAAAGAACTAACATGAACTCTATGCAAGAAAACCGCAAAATAATCTATTAGAAAACCATCATCCACTCCAAAATCTAAGTACAAAAAAGTTAAAAAATAGAGTTCACTAAGAGTCTATGTCCAGCAAAAATTAAAAGCTAACAAATTACTTTGAAGTTCTTAAATATGTAACTCAAAAAAGAAAAATAAGCAAAATTTTGCTATTGAAAATCAGGCATCACAAAACAAGAAATAATAAGAAGAAACAGAGTAGAGAATAAATGGCTCATAATCATTATTTTGCTCCACTTGCTCTAATCACAGAGGCAGACTCTTGCTCAAATTCTACCGCAAGTAAAGCGGCATCTCTGGCGTCCGTCGCTGACGAAACCGACGGCATGTGTTCCGATTCGAAAGCCGAAAGTCGATGAGAATAATTGGCAGAAGCATAGCGGGTCAAGTGGGATAGAAGAGATAGATGAGAAATTAACAACAGCCTAAAGATAGGGCTAAGCGGCTGAAGGGATTTTATGGTTGAAGAAGGAAAAAAATCGAGAGTAAAGGGGGAAAGCGTAAACTGTCGAGAGGGAGGAACAAAGCAGCGTACACATTGAGAATTAGGGTTTCTAATTTTTAGAGATATATATACTATTGGTTCGGTTAAGTTTTGATTGGTTTTTTCAAATCAAAATCGAACTGAACAAAAAAAAAATTGGTTTTTCTTAAAATAAAACTGAATAGTCCAATGTATTTCTAGAAAATCGAACCGAACCATTGGATCGGTTCGGTTCGGTTCGATTTTTTTGGTTTTTGGTTATTTCTATCACCCATAATAATTAATATTATAGTTGAAATTTATAGATATATTCTTAAAAAAATTTAATTTTTTGAATTTTTTATCCAAAAAAATATATAAAAAAATGAAAAAGAAAAAAAAATTAAATTAAAAAAAATCCCCGCGGGAAATCCGATCCTCGAAAGAAAAAACGAGAATTTTTTCGAGGATGGGGATTGAATTTTATGGCGGGGACGGGGACGGAAAAGCAATTCCTCAACCCTGCCCCACCCCACCCCGTGGACATCTCTAGTGAGAAGATTGTGGTTCAAGAGGTTGTTGGAAGTGTTGGTTTCGTAGGCAGAGAGCTTTGGGTTAGCTTGGTGGCTTTGTTTTTTCGGTTCTCTGGTATGCTGCAATGGATGAAGAGAAGTTTTTCAAAAAGATGGGGAGTCTGAACCTGTCGTCAAAGGAAAGAGGTTTTTCGCGAAAGTGAAGCAACCTTTTACTTTGGAGGGGTAGTATAGTATACCCGAGTGAGTTAAATGAATATTGGATTATTTTCCAAAGTCTATATGTGAGTTGATGATAGTTGTTAGCCTTTTTTTTTGGGTGTCTTTGTACTGCTTTTATGTTTAGGCGTTGGTTCAAGGAGTTTGTATTCTTGTTAGAATTGTTTTTATCTGTGAGTTCTTTTGAGTGATCTCCTTCTGACTTGTGGTTCGAGGTCAACTGTAAGGACTCGACTCTCAAAGAGTCTAAACCCATGACCTTACTTATGCATGATAGTGTACATATAAAAATACCAAGTATTAAAAGAAAATTCCAACCATGCACTTTTATTAAGAAGTTCTTGTAAATAATTCAAAACATAATCAAACAATAAATCAAGTTCAATTATAAGAAAGTAACTGGAATATACTAGCAAGTAAATGTAAACAATGCAGAATAAAAATAGACTCGACAATCGAGCCATGTCCATGGTCCTCTCATTAGCCTTTTCAGCTAGCCATCCAGCTACAGTTTAGTACTTGAAACATAGTTTCAAAGGAAGGGTGGGTATTGAAAATACTTAATAAAGAAGGGTGAGTATTGAAAATACTCAAGGACTCCCCCAACACGAATACAACATACATGTCCCATTTAGAGCTAGCCGATCAATAATACAACAATACAAGCCACCAGAATAGAGGGCTCAACTCCTCACACATGAGCAAGACAGATAGGGACTTTGTCTTCTAAGCTCAACTGAAGAGCACAGAACATCTCGTGCTCCAGACCTTTAGTTCAATCCGAGGAGCTACAATATATCATAGTGGGCAATAACCCATCCAACATCTAACCAAAATGGTATGAAAATGACACGGGGTTAAAGGGAGCTTTTGCCTAAGCTTGACACATGTTTACACATACTGCATGCAACTCATCACTATGGCAGTAGAAAGCCTACTCTATGACCAACAATCCAGGTTTACACATGCCTAACAAGGAAAGATACCGAATCGACCTATTGGTTTGTCAAAAAGATACCTACAGGTGTTCATCGGTTGGTCGGTGACGATTTTTGGTGAAAATTGACACTGAACCGACCTATCGATTTGCCAAAAAATCACACCAAAACTTACTGGTTAGTTAAGTCGATCGGTTTAATTCATTTTCTTTTTGTAAGAACCCAAATTTCTTATTAGGATTCCTACATCATGATGACTCTAAAACAGTTATAGAAATGCACTTTAAATTTAAAATTCAAATATGTTCCTACTCTTGCCCATTTATTTCAAAACAAAACATCATGTCGAGAAATTCAAACAAACCTTTATTAAGCCTTTGGCCAAGGTAATTCAAATCACTTAAAAGAGTTAAAGACAATGAAAAGGCATCCATGCCAAATACTAAAAACAGATTCATAAACCAACTAGCATGTAGAGATAATGCAGCAAACTCAACCCATGATCACTCAAGTATCCATTCAGCTAACCGTCCCAATTGAACCCATGATTACCTGGTGGAAAACCACAGGATAAGGGTGAGTATAAAAGAATGCTAAGTAAGAACCCTCAACAGGGGTACAACACACAGTCATAACCCAGCATATTAACACATAAGCTCAGTTGGACAACTTTGCTTAGTTGGTACTATCATTAAAGCTAGTATCGCGAGTTTAGCCCCCATTAGTGGAGTAGGGAACCCAATCAGATAAGCTTGAGGGTAGTTAGATTACTAAAGAAGATAAATACATTAGTGCCTTAAAGAAGTGGGATCCATGCACCTTCAACGCGACAAAGGATGATCAAGTGATAGCTTATAACCTCAAACCTATGAAGAAGTAGTGGAGTTGGCAACCACCTTTGATGAAGTACCTATACAGTCATGCACCTTCTAATGGTACATCTAGAGATGTCCACGAGGTGGGGCGGGGATTCCCCATCGGGGCACCAGGGGGGTACGGGTTTCCCATGGGGATTTTTTCAAATTTTCTTTTTACATTTTTTATATATTTTTTTGGACAATACTTTTAAATAATTAGATTTTCTTAGAAAATATATATAAATTTCAATTATAATTTTAATTATTAAAGAAAAATATTCATATGCATAGATAATTTCATCAACAAATATATTTTTAATTGAAAATTAAAGGGCTAAAGTATAGAAAAAAGTATTTAAAAAAAAAAAAGTAAATTGGGCTGGGATTGGGGACGAGGAATACATTCCCCGTTCCCTGCCTCGTTATGGGCGAGTCCCCGTGGGGACCCAGCCCCATGGAGAAAATGGATATCTTTAGGTAAATAACACAGTTTTGGCCAGAAGTGGAGGTTTGATGCAATTAAGTCGTCTTGGTCTGACGATCAGCAACATAGATCTAGGTTGACACAGTTTAGAGAGGCGAGACCTTAGAAAAATTGGTTCTATGGTTCGGACTAGCTGTCCCAACATTGCTGCTTGTGCAACTGTTTCAACATCAAACCGTGCCAAGTGTAAGGACCCAACCCAAAATGGTCATAAACCTGGTCCTTATTCAGCAGGTATGGAAGTAAAACCATTTAAGACAAAAACATACAAATCAAGTACATGCATAATTCAAAACATTTCATTTAAGCAAGTAAATTCCTGGCCAGTATTTAAAACAACAATCTCAAATGGTTCCAAAACACATTGTGCAAAACTTCCTATGGACTCCGTGTCCAACTACATGCTGAACAGATAAATAAACAAAATGAAAAGCAGAGTGCTGGCGGCTCTCATGATCATGCAGCTCCTCCTCTAGCCGTCCTGGTGCTTTCCTAAGTTACCGGTGGAAAACGACAGAAAATAAGGGTGAGTACAAAGACACTTAGTAAGAATCCCCAACCGGGGTACAATACGAAACAACGCATCATCTAGCAATCCAAGTAAACAAGCAAACAGTTACCAACACAGAATCTCTGGAATGAGTTATCAACATAACTCCTGAGTCATCAGAAGTCTCTTACTTCTGGCCTAATGATCGGCTAAAAAACTGATCCCAAAAGATATCCTCGAAGGTCTCTACCCTCGGCCAAATGATCAACTCAAAAGCTGATCCCAAAAGATATCCTTGAGAGTCTCTACCCTCGGCCAAGTGACCGCTCAACAGTAGGTCCTGACCAGCTCTCTAAACTGGTCTTGGGACATGCGGGAGAGTACCCAAAGTTCGGCTCTAGACTCGGAAAGGAAGTGATGTACTTACGAACATTAGCCCGAGGGAGCTCTCGGCCCGGCGACTAGCGCATGTGCGCGCACACCACATGCTACTGCAAACTGCAAAAATGAGGGGGTCTAGGGTCATACTACGCCAGTCCAGGTACGCATGCCTAAAGACTCAGAAGCGGTGTCACTGATCTACAGTAGCGCGAGACCCTCGGCGCTCGAGGACTGTCGCAGCCTGAAAACCACCGACGCCTGAAGCTAAGAACTGGCCAAGGCAGGCTTACACCTTGGGCAGGGTTCCGCTCTGGCAGGCTACAGATTAGGCTTATGTCGGTGTGGTAGCTACTCCACATCCGGCTGCTGGGGGTAAGGAATCTGTCCTCACAGCCCGACCGGTGGGGACACATACATTGGTCCACTCTTAGCCTCTGGATGATGACATCCTAACAAGTTCTATCTAAGATTTCGAATCCTGTTCCTATCATTCAAACATGCTCAACAACACATACCTAGCATGGTACTACGAACTTAAAAGCAGGAAATCAGACATGCTGGAAGAACAAACCTAGCATGATACTAACATGTGAAACAGAAATCAAACATGCCAGCAAAACAGTTCAGCAATCAAGTTCCTATCCACTAACATGCCAATAACAGTAAGCACATAAACAGGAAAGTAATCAGAGAAGTCCCGCAGGGTCCACACAACCTCGGTAAGGAATCCTTACCTAGTTAACAAGCAGATAATACAAACAGAAATAAAGTGCTCCTTGAGCTGCAGACCAACAACCTATCAAATAATAAACAGGAAAAAAATAAACTAAAATTCTACACGGACAGCTGCTCGAAACTAAAATGACCAACAAGCTCGGGAGAGGAATTACCCTAACCGAACACCAAGGCTCGACAGCTGACTCTCGGCAGGCTGGTGCGCAGCAGCACTCAGACAAAAGCTGCAAGGCAAGGCTCGGCACCACTCAGACAGGGGTTGTGCGGTAGACAGCTGCGAAGGGCGTGCGGACGGCGAAGGAGCGCAAAGGCTGGCGCCTGGCGCTGCTGCATGCAGCGAGCTGGGGCGTGCGTCTGCTGGGCGATCGACGAAGGCGTGCAAAGGGATGCGCGAGCGAAGGCTGCTGGGGCGTGTGCGAGGGGGCGAAGGCACGGCGCTGGGGCGTGCGATCGCGACAGAGGAGAGAAGGCGAGTGCGCGCGAGAGTTCGCGGTAGCGCTGGGTTGGCGATCTGGCGAACGAGCGATCGCCTGCTAGCTCCTCGGCGGAGGGACGTGTAGAGGCGATCGAGGGCTTGCGCGATCCGGGGCTGCTTGCAAAGCTGCTACTGGAGGCTAGGCAAGGCTTTGGCGGAAGGGGAGATCGGGCTGGGCGTGAGCGATCGGCTTGCTGGGTGTGCGATCTGCTGCTCGACGATTGGAGATAAAGAGGGAGTAGAGGTTTGAGAATGAGAAAGGGAGAAGAGAGTGCGGCTACACTTAAACCTAGGTCTCGGCAAAAGGGAGGGAGAAACGAAAGTGCGACACGTGTCCTCCCAGGTTCCAGCTTCGAGTCCTGGCGATGACGACAATTCTTTCTAATTTCTCAATTAATCAAACCAAAGCTCCAAACCTCCCAAAAAGCAATGCTAGCTCCGGAAACCTGAAATCGAAGGAAAACCCAAACTCAGGAACCACAGAACAACCCCAAAACCCTGGAAAATTACGAGACTACCCCTGAAGGCAAAAATTACCAAAATACCCCTAGAGGTCCAAGCTGCCCTAACGGCCCAACCAAACTACAGAAAAAGTAACCGAACGTACCTGGAGAACCGGAATGGAAAACTGGGCCATTACACTTATTGACGAGGTATGGATCAATTAGAGGAATATAACTTATTGAGAAACTAATTGAAAAAGGGAATACAGTTAATGAATTGTTTTCACAAAATAATTACAAATGTAAGAAAATTTTAAAATATTTGTATTTATAGTCATTAATATGCTTAAATACGTTATTAAAAATACTCATTAATATAATATTATATATTATAAATACTCATTAATTATTAATACCCAATGACTATATTTGATCATTTTTTTAAAATTGACCATATTTATAATTATTTTCTAAATTTGACTAACCTTCCAATTTTCTTATTAAAAAAATGACTAAATTTTTAGGGACTTAAAAATTAAGTGCTCTTTCCAGATCTAGCCAAATGTAGCAAAAGAATTAACAAACTAGCCAAATTCTGTAAAAATTGCATCAATATTCAAGCATTTAAAATTTAACAATTTCATTAAATACTAGATTATTATAATATCCCTATGGTTGTTAGTAAACCAATTTCAATAAAATAAAAAAAAGGGAAAATATGCATTCATTAACGTGATTCTCTCTCACAATTTTCATCATTCTCGTTCCATTTTCCCAAATTTTTGTATTACTTAAATCGTGAAACTAATTGGTTTCAAAATTACTTGATTTAACAATTAATAATATCTAATTGTCATTAATATTTTGAAATATTTTAAAATTTCTCCCCCATTCCAAACTACTATTTCAACTTTATTTTATTCAATCATTATTACTGATTCTATAAGACGATCGACGGGTATTATGTAATATGATTTTAGTATATTTTATCATTATATACATGATAAGATAATAGTATTATGTAATTCAATATTAATAATGTATGAAAATCTTATAAATTTGTATTAAAGATTGTATTGATGAAAAAATCTATTTTATAGATGAAAACTTGTATTAAAAATGTATTGATGAAGAATCTATTTCGATGTATTATAAATATATGTTAAATACAACTGGACAAAGAAAAGTAATTTCTGAGTTGATAGATGTAATTGTAAAAGCAAAGGTATTACAAAATTTCAATACAATATTATTATTGAAATTCAAATAATATAGATTGAATGATAATGTATTACTGAACAAACACATGGTATTATAAGTCTAATAGATAACACTTATAAACTTATATCTCGTTGAATAAGTAAGAAAGGTTCAATAATACTATTATTAAAGTAAGTGTTTGAAACTCAAAAAAGTATTAAAATAGTATTTTGATTACGTCATAACACTCCTAAGTGAAATGTAGTACTTGTCATTGAAAAACAACATTCATTTACACTATATTCTATTATAGGGTTCCTACAAGACCGTCTATTGTGTCATAAACATCCACATCGTCAACATTTGACTCTAGTCTTCACATCAATACATGGCTTCCAACTTGATTTCCTCGATCTACCAACTAAATGTCTTGTTATAGAAAGCGAAATACCTGAAAAGTACGCAATGTGATGTCCGAATCAAAACAATGATACAAATGTATAGTATTTGTTAAGTATTTTATTAGTATTTGTCAAAAATTGATACAATTCATAATTTGTTTCAATAATACCATGAAAGTCATATAAGTTTTAAAAGTAGTTTCCAATGCAACATAAATTAATTTACATGTCATCCTTTTCCAAATGTCACTGTTAACAAATTGTAGCGAGATACTACTTGAATAACCTCAGAGTATGGTAACAACTAATTAAAACTCTTTACATACAACTATAATACTGCAAAAAATAATAAAGTGTTGGGAACATCGTATAATAAATTAAGATAATATATTAATCATCTTCCTTCGTTAGTATCACTATCATATACTAGTCAAATATCATTATTATGTTTATATTAATGTCTCTATAATAAACACACACCAAAAGAAATAGAAACTAATTGTATTTAACGTTTTACTGTGGCAATACTTATTTAGTGTAGTGATAACTCTCAAGAATTAAGAGTTAAAAGTAGTTTAAATTAATATATTTTTAGATAAAATTTGCTATAATTAATTGACAATGTTTAGAATTTCGCCTCCATGCGCCCATTACTATGCTTAAACGAAATATCCTATAGTTTTCTGATTATGATACTTTTCAGAGCTTCATAGCAGCGAAATATTTGCAAATTGTATAAAAATTGTTAAGTGTTAAACAGAGAATTGATACTTTCTACTTCGTTGCAGTGAACATCAAAGCAAAGCAAAATTGAAGAAGGAGCCCTCGCCCAAGCGAAGGCTAGATCTGGCGAGTCCTGAAACCCATCCTATGTCGCTCTAGCGAAGCAAAAACCGAGCGAAATGGGATGAGTCGTTAAAATATCTCATCCAAGGGATGGGTGGCAAAGATCTGAAAGGCAATGATCAATCTCTATTGTTGCTTTGTGTCTGCTCTAACATAGGCGACAATGTGGATCATGGAGCAGGGGTATCAGAAGTGGAGCAAGCTTTTAGTAGAGCAGACGATCGTGGAGCAGGCCATTTGCAAAAGTTGCCGGGAGCCCTATAAAAGGCGAGAGGCATCTCCGTTCAAGAGGTTCAGAATTTATTAGGAATTTCAAGAGGTTGAGATGCACCAGCTCAGCAGTTTTCAGGCCAGAAGAGGAAGTTTGAGTCCTCTAGTGGTCCCCGTTCAGGGGGACAGCAGCGCCACCAGGCCCAGAACCAGGGAAGAGATCAGCGTCGACCCCAGCATAGACAGCAGGACCGCCAGCAGGGCGCAGTGAGGCAGCCGCCCCAGCGCAACAGATGTGGCAGGCCACATTTTGGTATCTGTGGAGCTTTGCCCCGAGTTTGCTACAGGTGTGGCAAGGAAGGGCACTTGGCCAGAGTTTGTCCGCATGAGGGAGCAGCTGCCAGGCCGGCCAAGCAGCAGGGCCGAGTGTTTGCTACTACTCGCCAGGAGGCGGAGAGGACAGATGCTACAGTTGCAGGTACGCTGCTT
>JBBMKA010023388.1:0-27443 GCA_037833695.1 Sechiopsis laciniata | reverse complement strand
AATGTGTATATTCTTTTCAGGTGTGGTTTATACACTTTTAGGGGAAACTCTGTTGAATGTTTTTTATTTTTATTTTTTTATAGAAGTTAACTAGCCACCTGATATTCTTATTATAAAATAATTTTTTTTTCCATTTAGAGTTTTGATAATGGATTTCACGGTTCAGTGGCGATCTATTTTCGGCATGCCACATCCTAGATTAGCATAGAAATTTGGGGTGGGGTGTGTCATCGTATGACCAATCTTACCACATACCTGACATTGGGGTCTGTTATTGTTATTCCATGACTTTTTCCCTTTTCCTTATTGATTATTCTTCTTTGCTGATTCTCCAGCACTAGTTGAATTCATATTTAAATTCGAAAAAAAAGTAGTCAAATTTACAGAGGATACATATTCATCACTGTTAATCGACAAGTTTCGAGTTGTGTGATTTTCTTGAGTAAGAAGTAGAGAATACACCTTTTATAGTGGTGGTATTTCATCTTTCTCTATGATTACGGACACAGTTGAATCAAATTCAAATCCAAGTCCTCCAAGAATATGCATAACATGATCTTCATGTGAAATTTTTCGCCCAGCCGCTGCAAGTAAGTCTACTAAGTTCTTGATTTTAGAAAAATATTCTTTGAGCTTCAGATTTCCTTTCTTTATCATCTTTAACCTGGTTTGCAGATCCAAAACTCGCACAAGATTTCTAGATGCAAATCTTGCATTCAAGACTTTCCATACCTGATTCGTCGTTTCACACTCGATCATTTTAGATAGGATCGAGTTTGACATCAAACTCAATAACCAAGTAGTGATAAGACTAACTTGTCTGATCCATGCTTCATACGCTAAATTCACTATTCGTTCTTCCTCAGAATTCGACGAACTCTCAGAATCCAGAAATTTCTGTGGAACATCACCTTCTCCACTTACGTATCTCAACAATCCATGGCCTTGAAGTGATGTTGAAACCTGCAACTTCCATAAAAGAAAGTTGTCTTCATCCAATTTGACCATCGTTATCTTGTTTCCTATATCCACAACCTTTTCAGAAGGAATCGAGTTGACTAAATCAGATTGGCTTATCTCGGGTGAAAAACTCATTGAGAGGAAATCTTGTTTCAGGATCTTTCAAGCAATCGACTTAGCTTTTAGAGCTATAATACCAACACAAAATTCTTACACGTAGAGAAATGGATGAACATATATTATTTTCCTCAAAGAAACTAATACAAACCCTTGACTCATTTATAGAGAGTCAATACATGAACTGACTTAACAAAGTTGTTGGAATAAACTTAAACGTATTTTTTGGAATATGGAATAATTAATTTAGGAAGTAGTGGGTAGACAATTAAGGAATTAATGGATTGTCAATTTAAAGAGTAATTAAGGAATTAGTAGATTTTATTATTTTAGCAATTAGTGGGAAATACTTATGGAAAGAACTTGGAGACCAAGTTTGTAATAGGTTATAAATAAAGAGTTCCTTCATTGTGAATTGTAGAGACAATCGTAGAGCAAAAGAGTGTGAAGAGATGAAAAGTTGTGTCGAGAGTTATAGAGAAAGTTTAATTGAGAAATAAAGGAAAGTGTTTGAGAGAAATTGTTGTGTGTATTGTCTCTCCAATCCCGAAGCGAAAAGCTTGCACGATTATTATTTGTGTTTATTGTTGTTGTTTTTCGAATCTAGATCTTACAAAAGTAACTAACCAATCAGTTTTAATACACAAAGCAACAACTAGCTAGACTAATAACAGATCATTTAAGTGATAAAAAAATTTATCAAACGGCTAGATACACACTTATTAATTTTAAAATTGAGAGCTCTAATGAGCTCTCTTGATAGTAACTTAAATTCAAAAAAAAAAAAAGATGTTGAAGAATCCTCACTTTTCTAATATGGGACAGTTGCCACAAGGTGAGTATCTCCAACAATATGATTGTAGAGGAAAAGAAGGACAACGGGGACACTCAAGTGACCGGGAAAAAGTAACTGAAGATGTTAATGAGCATCTGATATGGGGTAAAAATTCTGAAGTTGTGTTTGGGTATCAGATTGTGGGATGAAAATGGATATAAATCGAGGCAGTATTTCTATGAATATTTTGGAGGAAGATGGCAAATTTCAACTGATGGGGCTCACCATTATTAAAAAAAAATAATTGGAAGTCAAAAATAGATACAATGAAAAAGAAATTTTGCTTATCTTAAGAAGACCACCAAGTACGTGACTCTCGTGGAGAAGAACTTGAAATGTGTTCATGATTGGTTAGGTGAAGATGATTGTGATTCATGTCCTATTTTGGCACACGCGCTATACTTTAGGGACGTCAATCAAAATAAGTCACTTAGTTAGGAGAGTTAAAAGGAGGGGTCATCTTTGGGCACTCCTATTTCTTAAGGAAGTGGGTATGCTTTCTAGCCCCAATATTTTTTTTTTTAGTAAAAACTAGGTTGGTGTCAGATTTTTACAAGTTGTTTTGGTTATATTTAGTTTCGTTCATGTCTATTTTGATGATGAGTTAATTGATAAAAGTCTTTCTTTCATAGGGTCGAACAAGTATTACCTTGAAGGTGTCTCTTCATTCCTCTACGGTCTTAAAAGTACGCTTTTCTTTTCTTTTGGTGGATACCATGTTCGTCAATATGGTTTCTTTCCAGTGATTTAGTCTCCAAAGTTCATCAAAACCCAGTCACTAAAGTGTTGAAAATATTAAGTTGATCGTTTATGTTGGGATCTTCCAATCCCAAGTATAAGAAGGATTTTCTCGTTGGGTTATCTTGATCCTCCAGAAATCTTATTAGGAGCGGGGATATGTGTGCCTTTCATTTACAATTATTATTATTAATGAATGTCCTTTTATTTAAAAAAAAAAAACCCAACTAAAAATATTCATACATGAATATTATCATTTTTTTAGCCTCCAGCTTTTATGTTATTTTTCCAACAAAATAGCAAACCATTCATTGTGAAGGGGAAGAACGCCAGCTAGAGGGAAGCACAATGATTTAGATAATTCAAACAACAAAATGTCATGCTAGTAAGTAATTAAAAGAAGCTTGCTTTCTAAAACAAATTAAAAATAACAGGAAGCGCATAAACACAAGGAAAAAAAGTAACTGGGACAACTTGTCGAAATTGTCCTTCTTGCTTCAAATTACCGTGGGGAAATATGATCAGCTGCGAGATATACGCTATAATCTTGTTGTGGAGGGATGTCACGTTTGTGGCCATTACAGTCTTAATATCTTCCATTTACTACCCGACCACATGTTGGGAAAAACCTTCTCAAATAACAGCAGGAATAAGCAGAAAAATACTGAAAAATTAAAAGGAAACAACAAAATAAGGAACACAAGAATTTACGTGGAAAAAATTCAAATTGGAGGAAAAGACCACGGACAGAAAGAACTTCCACCATGTGAAAAATCGTTACAATCACACAAAATTCTCTCCCCAACCCCAATTACAAAAACACTATCTTCAAAGCTTATACTACTCACACCCTTTGTCTCACTCTCTACAAAAGAATACAAAAAGAATTTAACTAGATTCAGTACACCAAGCTTAAAGTGCTTTTGACTGGAATGCTTTGAAACCAAAGTCTCATGCTCCTTTTATAGTGCTTGGAGCACACCACTACCTTGCATCTTTCCGATGTGGGACAAATTCACTTCTAATATTTTGCCAAAACCCAACAAATTCCACATTGGCGAGATATTTGAAGAATTCACATCTTCTACTACAACATTGTCTTCTCTGACAATCATAATCCTCAACTCTAAGAATTATAACATACTCCACCATAAAAGTATAGCACTTAAAATATCACATTCCAAGATTTCTCTTTTTCGTCCCATGTCTATACACCTTGCTGAAAATTATGGTGCAACTTCCACCTACTTGGCTTACCTGGAAGTTCTTCAGCCATCGACATAACTTCCACAACACACCTTGCATAACTGCCAAGTCAATGCCCGAGTGCAAACTTGTGGAATCGCTGACATCACATCCTCTACCATGGCAAAGCGGACATACCATAAGGACGATTTCTTTCTTTCTTTAGAGAGAATCAACATCTCTTCTAGCAAGAGAGACCACGTCAGCATCCGAACCTGAGCCCTTTGACGAACTTGCTCTGTTAGGATAACTTTCTTTCATGTGACCAGCCTGTCGGCAATCCCAACAACTTATCTTCTTAGAACTTTTACTGGAACCATCAACGAACTCTACTGGATCATCATCACTGCTTGATCTTTTTATTTTAGAAGCGCCACATCTTGGTATTCTCTTCAAATTCTTATGTACTCCAGATTGTATCAGCACATCTTTGACTTGCACTTGCTACAAGCCAACGATCATCCTTTCATCAAATTTCTCCACGTCAATCTTCACTACACTTGTAAAGTTTGACATCTCTGCTTCACTCCTAACAAATCAGCAAATAGCGAACACTACTATTCACAACACCCAGCTTTAACTTGTTTAAATAATTATTTTCTGATGTGGAAGCTCAGACAAAGCTGCAACCACAGAGCATACTCAGAAATTCAAAAAAATGCTTACCTAAAGCTATGATACCACTTGTTGGAAAAAACCTTCCCAAATAACAGCAAAAATATGCAGAACAATATTGAGAAATTAAAAGGAAAAAACAAAATAAGGAACACGAGAATTTACGTGGAAAAACTCCAAATTGGAGAAAAAAAACCACGGACAGAAAGAACTTCCACCATGTGAACAATCGTTACAATCACATAAAATTCTCTCCCCAACTCCAATTACAAAAACACTCTTTTCAAAGCTTATACTACTCACACCCTTTGTCTCACTCTCTACGAGAGAATACAAAAGGAATTTAACTAGAGTCAATACACCAAGTTTAAAGTTCTTATGACTGGAATGCTTTGAAAGCAAAGCTTTATGCTCGTTTTATAGTGCTTGGAGCACACCACTACCTTGCATTTTTTCGATATAAGACAAATTCACTTCTAATATTTTGCCAAAACCCAACACCACATGGTTGTTTGTTTGGATTTTTAGTCCCATCATTGATTTTGTGCATCTTCTTGGCTGCAAGGCTTGGAAAAGCTGAGTCTTCAATGTCGTTGTCGTCCTCTCTGACGAGGCATTTCTCAGTGAGTCCATCACACCATGTCAACGGTGCAGCAATGACAGTCTCGTTGCCGAAATTGGAAGGACTTAAAGAAGCAGCCTTGCACTTACTTTCACTCAGTGTCAAAACTAAAATCACCATTACCGTCACTATTGTCGTCGCTGCCGTCATTGCAGCTCTAGTGTCTTAACTTGAAGTATGTTTAGTAAAAATAGAGCTGAGGATAAAATGCGGAGAAGAAGAAAGAAGGCATAAGATTCTAAGAATGACAACCCTATCCGAATCTCCACATTTATATGATATTGACCACTTTGGGCCTAGACTCTCATGACTATGTTTTTGGACTTCTCACAAAAGGCCTAGAGATGGTTGTCATCACTTATATACCCATGATTTTCCCCTCATCTAACCAATGTGTGATACTTTGTTTGCATCCCAATATAAGAAATAAGAAATACGTGATCTGACCTTATTTTATAAAAAGTGAGGAGAAATATATATAAAAAAATATATATGATTTATTTAAAATAATAAGGTATAATTTTTTAGTTGAGATGCCAATTTTCTATTTACATCTACCTAAGGCAAATTCTATTTATTATTATTTTTTTAAAGGGATTTGTTGTGGGTAGAAAATTTTAGTATAGCTATTTTAATTTTACCAACTTTCTAAAACTATTTCATAATATTTCAATTTCATTGTATTTAATTAATTTCATTTAATAATTTTTAATTAGTTTAATTTGATTGGAGGAATCAATTTCGCTTAATTGAAAACATCAATTTCTTGGCTAAAATGTTATAAGCCAGTGGAATGTCTTTCCCAACTTTTATTATATTTAAATCAGTTTTTAATATATTTGATTTTTTTTTCTAAAATTTTAACTTCCATACACTTTCTTTCATTTTTTATTATTCATGAAAAACCTGTCTTTTTCATCTTCTTTTTTTTTTTTTTTTTTTAAATCAAATTTAACATTTATTAAAAACCGAAATAGAGAATACAATATTTTTCCTTTGATAGGGAAATAAAAGGGTTAAACTATTATCTCAAACCCTAAGCTTGGACGCAATCCACATCTAGGACTGAGATCAACCAAGATTTTGAAAACCAAACTATCATAGAAGTATTACAACAAACACGACAACATAAAAAAACGATTTTTTTGTACATGGGATAACAACAATCTAGGATAACAATCCGACAACCAATTTATTGTCAACACAATAAGTGTTGATCTTTGAAACACTTTTGAGATTAATCTAACATTCATATTACTTAGTAAAAGTAGGAAATATTCAATCAAAGCAAGTTAGGTATATTTTTCAACTTGGTGGTAGTGGGTATCTTGCAACAAAGTTAGCCAATTACGTTTGTATGAAATTTGTTGCATTGTTATAACACGTTTTTTTTTTTTTTTTTTTGATAACTTGTAAACATATCGTTATGCTGCCAAATGTTTTATAGCTAATCCTAACTTTTTTTTTTCGTTGTGATTTCCAGGCACTTTTGATAGAGTAGACGACTCAACAAGCATGAAGTGGATTTTGAAGAGATTACATTTCTTTCTTTATATTTTGAACTTGTTTTCCTTCTTTATGTTTTGAGATACTTTGTTGATTATTTTTGAGCTAGTTAGTATTAGATATTTTATATATCAACTTTGTATTGTATGCTTATTTTGAATATTAAAAGGTTTATGGTATTTTGTTCATGCACAGATGATTTATTTGAAAGTATTCATATGTTTGATGTTTTAAACTTTTGAAAAGCAAAAAAAAGTATATAAAAAAATGTTATTATAAGTTAGGGCGACAAATAAGAAATTCTAAGCTGAACTATTATAGACCGACATTGATATTTTCCGTCGGCTTATATATGTAGAGGTCAATGGTGTCAAACCGTCAGTTGATAGTATATACGTCGATGATTATATGGATCATCGGCCTATTAGCAATCAACCGACGGTTTAAAAACCGTCAGCCTTTGCACTATAGCCCCACGCTTTCTTAATCGTCGGTGTATTCCTCTCAAACGTCGATAGTTTTTCATACAACTGTTGGCCTGGCCTCGATTGATGCACATATGCCGATGATTTAATCAATGATCAAAGAACTGTCGGCCAAAAAAAGGTCGACGGTTTTGTGAGTCTCAACCAACATTTTACACCATCAGCCTATGGCCATACTGTTGTAGTGAAGAACTTAACCATACCATAATGAGTATGGACCAATCAATTCACTAAAATTGAATTCATTTGTATGTTAATGTGATTTGAGGGGTAAACTAGTATGAATATTATTTACTAAGGAACATGACCCCACAAAAACAAGAGGGGAAAGAGAACACCTTGTACAAGATGATCTCTTCCATTCATTCGACCAACAAACAACCTAATTAAGAAGCCCTTTATCAAATAGCTCTTCTGACGGACGCAACAACAAAAATAATCGAGAAATCCTAAACTTAAAACCAAAAAAATACTAACAAGTAAGAAATCGAGAGGACTAAAAAACAATCGAACCAAACGGAGGTAGAGGAAGGGAGATGTGAAAAACTGGCAATGGACCAAATCATTGAATTGGTTTGGTTTGGGGTTCAATTCATCAAAAACCTTATCAAAGGACAATGAATACACCTGAGAACATTTCTACTTTTTATTTAAAGTACAAAAATTTAAATTTGACTATTCAATGTTGTAAAACAAATTCAATAATTTAGGATGAAAAGGATATCTAACTTAAATTTTAACTGTATTGTCAAAAAAAGGATAATTTAGCGAAAAAAGATGGTTTTTTTTACGACTATTCTTTACAAAACTACATTCAAACGAGTTTTTGTAACTATTTAAAATAACTCATAAATTCTCATTTCTAATTATTTATTTACAACTACTCAAAATAATTCATCAATACTAACCACTGATTTCTAATAATTTATTTTTAATTTTTAAAAATAATTCATTTTAACTGTTCATTCTAATCATTTTTTTTTTAAGCATTTATATCTAAATAAATTATTATCTTTTAACTCATCTACATAAAAATCATATGTACACAAATTTTTTACTACAACTTTCAATTTTCAATTATTAAGAATAACTTACCAAATTATCCTCTCATCCAAACACCTCCCTTGCTGTCAAAAAGAGTTTGGATGTTTGTCGTTTCTCGACCGACAGTTCAATCAAAAGAAAAGGCGACAAATATCACAGCTGTTTTTTTTTTCTTTTTCTTCTTTTATTATATATATATATATATTTTTTTTTTTTTTTCATTTCTTATAAAATAAATATTACAGCTGCTTTTTCCATTCTTTTTTGTAAAATAAACATCAGCCGTTTTTTTTTTGAAACATATAGACAAAAATCTATTTAATTTAGTTCAAAATTTTTGAGTTGGTACTTGAAAGTTTCGATTTCTTTTCTATAGTTTAGAAAAATTGTAAATTTGGTTTGTATGATTTAATGAAACTTCACAAATATTAATTATTAACAATTCTATTGCCGTACTAAAAAAAAAAAAATCTAAAGTTTAGGATCAATAAAACAATATAGAAAACAAATATATGGGTCTTAAAAAGGTTGATAAAATAAAGAGGATTAACTAATTTGTAAAAGTTACAAGTCAAATTGAAAATTTAAAGGTGCATGAAATAGGGGAAATATGTGGTAGAGGATGAGGAAAATTTTATGTTATGTTTGTTTAGGGTAGAAAATATTTTCTCCTCAATTTCATACTTTAATTCTTTCTCCAAATAATCTTTTTCAAATGAAGTTTTTTTTATCATCTCTCCTCCAAACAAATAAATTTTCTACAAATTTATCATTAAATAATCTTTTTCAAACAAAGTTGACCTACCATCACTCTTTCAATCAACTTTTTTTAAATAATGTTTTTTTACCATCCCTTTTCAAATAATCTTTTTCGAACAGAATTATTCTACGATTACTTCTCCAAACCTCCTTACAAAATCACTTCATTCATTCTTTCTTCTCTTCTTTGGTCCATCCAAACATAAAATATTTTTGTTTATATTTTATTTAAAAAAATTATAACAAAATGTAACACTCAATATTTTCATTATTTTTATTCTTGACCGTATTGAGGTTATTAATTTGGTGTCATGTGTGCTGTCTTATTTTGAGACAAAGGAGAGTTGCTTTTTTATTTTTCAAGAAAAAGTTTAAAACAAAGGTTTGGAGGATGACATTAACCAGGAGGTGTTTGGAATTAGGAGGTGGGAGAAAGAGAAGAGAGGAAGGTATTTTCAATTTCATATTTGTTTTTTTTGTATATCACAACCTATTTCAACTCTTTCCCAACTCCCCCTCCCATCATATCAAATTTATTTAATTCTATTAAATTTCAAATCAAATTCATTACAATAAACAATAAATATAAAATAAAAATCTTCTCTTGTTTTCCAAAACACCAATCCAAAATTTTTTTTCTAACATTTCCTCTCTAAAAATTCAATTCTCAAACAAATATTTCATCATTTCAAATCAGTCAATTTCTTTTCCATTTCCTCTTTCTCTTCTACTTCATCTCATTTCATCTCATAACTTCAAAATCTAATCACCGGTTTAGAGTGTTAAAAGAGCACACCATTAATTAGACTTAAAGCCGCACAACAACTACTGCAAGGCACCAGTCACTGACCTTTCAAGCTGCCTGATTTATTGCTCATTAAATAAGGAAAAAACTAATATAAATTGGTAGCAAAATTTCAATTTTATTGATGTGGGACAGAATTTTAGAATTTTAAGTTTAAAAAACGCAAACCAAATGCAAGGTTTAAAAAAAAAAAAAAAAAAAAAATTTCCTCTAAAATAATGTTTCTTGTTACCACTGTGACAATTAAAGTTATTCACTGCATGTATTTTTTAATTTTTTTTTTTTTTTTTGAGGATTCCTTAATTAAATTTTTAGTATAGTCGAGCAATTGATCAAGTTTTTGGACAAACTTGCTGAAGCTTGCGTTAATTTCTCTCTTTGTAGTGGTGTTTAATAATTAAGAAGGCCGATAACCTTGATCTTTTGATTTTAGGAAAAAACTGATATAAAACAGGTAACACAATTTCAATTTTGTTGACGTGGGACAGAATTTTAGAATTGTAAGTTTAGAAAACTCAAACCAAATGCAAGGTTTCAAGACATCCAATAATATTATTTTCCCTCAAATAATATATGTTGTTACCACTGTGACAATTAAAGTTATTCACTCCATGCAATAATCGATCTAAGTTTTTGTCAAGGTTGCTGGAAACTTGCATTAATTTCTCTCTTTTTAGTGGTTTTTAATGGTTAAGAAGGTTGATAACAATTGATCTTTTGATTTTAGGTACTTGTTAGTGTACGGATAAATTTCGTGCTCTAGAGTTTCATATAGATCTTGAACCAGAGTGTACTTTTCATAGACGACGAGTGAGTGAAAGAAGAGCAAGGATGACTCAACATCTAGGTAACCTCTTGCAAAATGTTCCTCACAATAATGTACATGCTCATAGTCTAGATGAAGAACCAATTGGTTTGCAAGATCCTATAAATGAAAATGTTAATGTTGTTCAACCACATGCTAACCTTATTCAATTAGAATATAATAGGGAAAGAGCAATTAAAGCTTATGCTAACCTGATTATTGATAATTTAAATCTTGATAGTTGACCTGCAATTAGAGTTAGATCTTTTGATATTAATACTGTTATGATCATGATGCTCCAAACTATTGGACAATTCCATAGTTTGGCATCTGATGAGTAGAGGTGTCCATTTTCCCCGTGGGGACCCGCCCCTAATGGGGCGGGGAACGGGAAGAAAAATTCCTCGTGGGCTAATCGGGGCTGGGGACGGGGAATGTATTCCTCGTCCCTGATTCCCCGATCCCCGCCCCGTCTAATTTTTTTTTTTTTTTCTATACTTTACCCCTTTAATTTTTAAATAAAAATATATTTGATGATGAAATTATCTATTCATATGATTATTTTTCTTCAATAATTAACATTATAGTTGAAATTTATAGATATTTTCTAAAAAAATTTAATTATTTAAAATTATTTTCCAAAAAAATATTAAAAAGATATTTAAAAAATGTAAAAAAAAAAAAAAAAATCCCCACGGGGATTCCAACCCCGCCGGGGAATCCCCACCTCGATCCCCGAGAAAAAAAACAGGGATTTTTCCGGGGGCGGGGACGGGGACGGGAAGCCACATATGCATCTTAGATTGTTTTTAGTGGTTTCTAACTCATTTAAAATTCCTTTTAAAGAATTGGTAAGAAAATGTCCACATCATGATTTATCTTATTTTATTCAGTTGGAACAATTTTATAACGAATTATATCAAGTCTCTAAGTTACTGCTTGATGCTTGTTCTAACAAAACATTCCTATCGAAAACATCTAACAAAGCACATGAGATTTTAGAAAAAATTTCTCTCAACAATTGTCAATGGTCTGGTCCCCGAAGTCCCTATAATATCCAAAATGCTTCTGTCATTAATCAAATTTCTTTAGAAAGTTGTGTTTATTGTGGTGAGGGTGATGCTTTCGAATATTGTCCAAAAGACCTATGGACAACCTATATTCCAATACTTACAATCCTCGATGACCAAAACATCCTAACTCTGGCACTTGTACACATTTTAAAGGAAACATTTTATTATTATGTTTTAGGTACAACAACTAACTTGTATATAAAACATATTAATAAATAATAAAAAGTAGTTAATGCAATGACATTCATACACTGGCACTCTCCCGATCACTGCCTGAATCGCTCATGATATTAATAAAAGCTTTTGTGAATTTGATTTCTCTAAATTTCAAATTCGTGTGATCCTTAGTGGAACTTGGCCATGACGATGACAACATTTCCATGAAGGAGCTCAAGATCCGCTGCATTAAGTCGTAGATCGACAAGGACGGAAATGGATTCATCGACCTGGATGAGTTCGCAAAGTTTCATCAGAACGGATCATCTAATTCCACTGGTGGAGGAGGTACCAAAGATGATATGCAAGATGCTTTCGATTTGTACCATATCGATAAGAACAACTTAATCGCGGCCAAAGAGTTCCACTCTGTTCTCAAGCGCCGTGGTGAGAAATGTAGCCTCAAAGATTGTTATCGGATGATCAGTTCCGTCGATGACGATGGCGACAACCATGTAAATTTTGAACAGTTCAAGAAGATGATGACTCGCTCCTAATCGTTTCAGTTCAAAATTGAATCAAATTAGGTATTGAATTTTGAAACATAATCGGTTACTCTTAGGCGTTTCTTAGTGTACAGTTTATGATTCTATTTCTATCTGGATTTTCTTGATCATTTTTTTGTAATCGATTAAGGCACACCTAAACATTTGAATTACAGATCTTAATCAGAGATGCTCTATATCTTCAAGAATAAAAAACAAAGATAAATTATGAGTTCATATCTCTATCTCTAATTGATTGTGTTTTTCTCTATTCCTGACATGGACAGATTCGAAGTTCTTGCAGTGAGTTTGTCCTTTGTATTTGTGGCTTGGAAATTTAAATTAGTTATGGAAGAAGTTGAATACTCTTTTGTGGGGGTACTCGTCGAGTGATTGATTTCTGGCAATGAATCTGGCGTAGAAACTCTGACGTGATTTTGAATTTAAATTTGGTCTCTCTAGTTTAAAAAATAGAGACAATTTTGCATGTAATTTTAAAATGGCAAGAAATTTAAATTTGGCAACAATTTAATGGTGGAAAACTCCTTGCTTTATACACTTAAGCATATGTAAATACTTTTTTTAATTTTAATTTTGTTTCATTTTTTATTTTTTATTTTTAATTATAAGAAGCAATTCCATTATGTACAAAATAAAAAGTTCCATTAGGTACAAAATACAAAAGGTTACTAGTGAAGATACCTAAACTTAGGCTAAACATAGATTTGTTTTTATTAATTCAGCCCTTGAAAAGGAATGTGTACCAAATATCAATTCTTAAGGCCTTTCGTTTGGATGAAGTTATATATATATACACGGATGGTGTTATATCTTCTTAAACGTTGTTTTTCACTTTTCTTCTAAATTAATCATTGAACCACATTTTTTTTCAAGATTTTTGGCTTTGATACCATTTCTTACTATTTCCCATTTCTCCATTTCTTCCATAAGTCCATATTGGTTTCCCAACATTTGCTCGTTACAAGACGATTCATTTCCTCATGCAATTTTCTTCATTCACATATTTATTTTGAGAAAATTCAATAAGGTCACTTCATATAGAATATTGCTGAAATACAAGCATGTTTAATTTTCAAGTTTCTATTATTGAACCATTAAACTTACGGGCATTCAAACAACTCAGATAACTCGAACCAACTAAACCTACTTTTAAAGGTCGGGTTGAGTTAAATTTTTTTTTGAATTGGGTTAAGTTCAAATTATATATATAATATATATTGCAATCAATTAAACTTTAAAAAAAAAAAAATTTCCTAAAACATTTTATTTTCCTAAATTCCTTCATTTATAAATAAAACTCTTCATTCTTTATTTTTACGTACTACACACCAACCACTCAACCATTGTTTTCTCTCATTCACTTTGTTTTGTGCAAATGAACACACTTTCTCTCTCATTGATTTTCTAAAAAACTTTCATCTCAAATTTATGTCGTTAGAGGAGGCTTCTCAACAAACAATCCACAAATTTAGAATCTCGGCAACAAGATGAATCCAACAAGTGGTGACTTGCCGAGCTTCCGACAAGATGCTATCGCCTTGTTTTGCGTGCCATATTTGTATTTTGCTTGGATTGGTTAATCCATCAAGTTGTTCGTCAGTGAATGAAAACTAACTCTCTTATATGTGGTTTGTGGCAAAACTCGTGGTTAATCTTTACTTATATTTTTATTAGATTATCATACGTGGTTGTTAAATTGATGTGTGATATAATTGTTGGAATTTCGTATGTGGTGGTTGCTTTAATTATTTTACTTTAACTTGAATACGTTTATAGGAAGTTGTGAGATTGTGGATTAGTTAATAATTTGGGATTAAGATTATGGAGTTGTAAGGATTGAGTTAAGAATGAGTTGATTAAATGTGAGAATTGTCATTGATAGTTTATATTTACTAAGAACTATTTTTAGTTGAAAAGGCTAAGCTCATTCAAGGATCAAAGAGGTTTGGATATGATTGAATAAAATTAAGTGGTTGAAGTATGAGCTTGTGATTATGAAGTGTGAACTAAGATTGGAGTGTAAAAGCCAAGATTTGGGTGTTGGTTATTATAGATATTAATACATAGTTATTGGTTGGAGTTACTTAAGTTGGCCAAAGATTTTAAGGATTGGAATTGATATTTGAGTATTTAAGTAATGATCATTAAGGATGTGCATTGAATTTTTAAGTACTTAAGTGTTAAAGTTAAAGGATAAGAAATCATAAGAAAATTATGAGAATTGTTGTTATGAGAACTTAAGTGATGGACTTTAAGGATATGAACTCAAGAGGTTTGAGTTAATATTGCTTGCTATTATTTATATGGGACTTAGTGTCTAGGATTTAGTGTCCATGCTATTATCTATATGGGACTTAGTGTCCAGGCTATTATTTATATGGGACTTAGTGTCCACGCTATTATTTAAAAGAGACTAGTGAGTCCACAACACTACTTCTTCCATACTGCGGATTAATGGGTCCCAATGAGAGGGTTTATATCTCATATTCATTCTACCGCGAGCTTGCTAGCTCCTATGGGAGGGTTAATATCCCATTTAGTTAGAGCTAGATGCTTGTTAAGGTTGTTCTTATAATTTATATGGTTAGTTGATTGTTAGAATTACTTCTCTTATTATTTATGTGTATTATTAATTGCTTGTTGGGATAACTTATTATTTATACTATTAATTACTTTATGACTTGGAGTTTTGAATGTTTGTTTGAACTATTATGATATTTCTGATAATTATATTAGGTAATGGTTGATCACGTGTAATACCCTATAAGATGGTTTCCTTACTGGGTTTCTCGAAATTCATCCTTTATATTTAACAATTTTTAAGAATTCAGAGCATGTCGTGGTGGTTGACCGTGACTAGTTGAGAAGATCATGGACACGGTCGAGACTCTTTTCATTTCGCATTAGTTTTAGAGTCATGTACAATTTCATGTTTTCCGCATTCTTGTTAGTAAAATTTTTTGTAAATGTTCTAAGGAGTATTTTGTCAAATTGTTTATTATATAGTATTTTTTACATAAAACTCGGTCTTATTAGTTGTTGAGAAATTTCTGCTGGCATGGTAATTACCCTTAATTATCTAGTTGGAAATTTCGGGTCGTTACAGATGGTGTTATATCTTCTTAACTTAAAAGTTGTTTTCCACTTTTCTTCTAAGTTAATCATCCAACCACCTTTTTTTCAAGACTTTTGGCTCTGATATCATTCATAATTTTTATAAGTCCATATTTGCTTCCAAACAGTCGCTAGTTACAAGACGAGTCATTTCCTCATGTAATTTTCTTCATTCACATATTTATTTTGAGAAAATTCAATAAGGTCACTTAATATAGAATATTGTCGAAATTAGGGGTGATTTCGGTTAAGTTTTTGTCGGTTTTGTGCCAAACCGACAACCGAACCGATATCTTCGATTTTCAAAAAATGGATCCGATCCAATGTCCAATAAAGTGTAGAACCAATGGTTCAGTTTTCAATTGGTTCGGTTCGGTTTTGGATCCGATCTAATGTCCAATATTTTTTTATATATCAAAAATAACATTTCTAACTAAAAAAAACTTCTCAAATTTTCTTTAACAAGTTTGGTCCTTGCACCTAATTTTCTTTCATAAAATTAGTTTTAAATAAATAATGACAAATTAATGAAAAAAAGTAAAGTTTGAAAAAGTTACTTAGAAAATATATTGACATTTAAAAGATAAAAAAACATTAGGTTGATTTTCAAGACTTTAGAAAATCTTCTAAATAATGGAATAAATATGACTTTATATGATTTATTGACAATATATATATATTTCGGTTTGGATCGGTTTTTATTGGTTTTTGAAAACGAAAACTGGAACCTATCCAATATTTTTGGTTTTTTCAAATTACAAACCGATATGTCCAATTTTGTGCTAAAAAACCGATCCGATCCATTGGATTGGATTGGTTCGATTTTTTGATTTTTCGGTTTTGCCTTGCACCCTTAGTCGAAATACTAGCATGTTTAATTTTCAAGTTTCTATTATTGAACCATTAAAATTAGGGGCATTTAAACAACCTGAATAACTCAAACCAACTAAACCTACTTTTAAAGATCGGGTTGAGTTAATTTTAGGTTGACTCTTATTATATATATATATATATATATATATATATACACACACACGGTAGTACTATTCACAAATAAATGAGTGCCAAATACCGATTCTCGGGACCATGATGTTGAATTAGATTACTACCAAATAATGAAACCATCAGGCCACCGTCACTTTCGGTATTATAAATTCTATTTGATTAAAAAAAAAAGACAATCAAATTTAGTAGGATTTAATTCATTTTAGATATTGGTAGGATTTTATCAAATCAATCCTAAAAGATTTTTCCTTAATCATTCCATTTTCCTAAATTATTTCCTTTTCCTATTCCAATTCATAATAGAACCTATTATAAATAAGACTTCTTCACTCTTTTTAGCTCTCTCATTTTCATGATCAAATCAAACACTCAACTACCATTTTCAGTCTCTTTCATTTATTTGTGCAAATCAACCCTTCTCTCTCTTCGATTTCCTTAAACTTTCATCTCATATCATATCGTTAGAGGAGGTGATCGTAGCAGACAGTTGAATGCTTCGTGTGTAATTAGTTCGCACTTCACGCAAGTATACGCGGTCTGCAGCAAGTAATAAGTAAATTATCGATCTCCACAAGGATTAGAAATTATCCGAGGTGATGTTCAGAATTGAATTGTAAATTGCACGAATATGATTTAAGTTGGTTTGTTTTGAAAGCATAAAGGCAAATAAATAGCAACGTAAAACAGTTATGAGAAATAAGGCTAGACTAAAGTATTCATGGAAATCAAGAGCAATGTAATAGCAAGAAACATGAGGTAAGAGACTCTATTATACTGCGCCTCACAAACTTCCGCTTTCGCTTTTGTTAGCATCAAGCTCGACTTCCGCCACGACTTGATGTAATTATCAGACGGTGCTAAGTATGTAATAGTTACACGTTTATTTCTAAACTCTGACTCAAAGCATTACAAAAGTAACACTACCTACTAAATATGCAAAATAGACTTAGGTTATTTCCTCTTCCGATTTACAACCTATTAGTTTGTGTGGATGGCCGGTCGCACTCACTATTGAAATGATGAACCTAATTTACGTGCTCTAAATTAAACCTTCCAGTTTCTTCCTACGACATGCTGCTAAAATTCATTTTTTCCTAGCTTTGCCCTAATGAAATTAGTTAATGATACAAATAGAGAACACAAAACACAATATGAAAAAATACTAGAATTGTATTACTAAAGTAAAATGAGTCTAACAGAAAAATAAAAGAAACAAATAAACTTCAAACTTTTGTTTGACCGTTTAGGTTGAAACTCCGAACTCCTCTCTCTCTAAAAAGAACAGAAGCCCCCGATCTATTAAAAAAACAGTCTATTCATAAAGCTTGATCGTTAAATCTTCGAATCTTCCAGAATGACACAAATTAATCATCGCGATACTTTCCCTTTTCACTCTTGCCAAATATGTCTTGATTTGTTTAAGGCAGAAATCCCTTGATTTCAGCAATCCGTCTCGTAATTTGTCTGGTTAGTCAACTTCACGCTGTCAAACGATTCATCCCTTATTTACTTGAAGTGATTTTGGCCTCTGTCTCCATAACTTTAGCTGCTCGCAATCGTGCATCTTAATCCTCAGCATCATATTGCTCTGCTAGCGCTAACCCTGTGAAAACAGTAATCAACATAAGCCTTGCGAAATCTTTGTTAAACGTGCTATTTTAGTTATTTTAAGCACAATAATCCATATCTTGCATTTTATTCCCCTAATACGTAAGCATTAATGAATTACACCTTTTTCTTCCTATTTTTACCTTACTCACAATAATTCTCAATTAATAAACGCGAACAATGATCTAAAGTTAGGCTAAAATCTGACTCTATTTCAGAGTAATCAGGAGGGTTCTCGACAAGCGGACCACAAATTTAGAATCTTGGCAACAAGATGAATCTAACAAGTGGTGACTTGCCTAACTTCCGACAAGACGCTACCAGGTTCTTTTGCACGCCATCATTGTTTTTTGCTTGGATTGGTTTAATCAATCAAAGTATTTGTCAAGGTAAGGAAACTAACTCTCTTATATGAGGTTTGTGGAAAAACTCGTGGTTAATCTTTTCTTAATATTTTTATTCGATTATCACACTGGTTGTTAAATTGGAGTGTAACATAATTGTTTGAATGTCGTATGGAGTTGTTGCTTTAATCATTTTGCTTTAACTTGAATATGTTTATAGAAAGTTGTGAGAATGTTGATTAGTTAATAATTTGGGATTAAGATTATGGAGTTGTAAGGAATGCGTTAAGAATGAGTTGATTGAATGCGAGAATTTTCATTGATGATTTATAGTTACTAAGAATTATTTTTAGTTGAAGAAGCAAAACTCATTCAAGGATCAAAGAGGTTAGGATAAGATTGAACAAAATTAAGCGGTTGAAGTATGAGCTTGTGATTATGAAGTGTCAACTAAAATTGAAGTGTAAAAGTCAAGACTTGTGTGTTGGTTATTATAGATATTAATACATAGTTATTGGTTGGAATTAGTTAAGTTTACCAAATATCTTAAGGATTGGAATTGATATTTGGATATTTAAGTAATGATCATTAAGGGTGTGCATTGGGTTTTGAAGTGTAAGTATTGAAGTTAAGGGATAAGGAATCATGAGAAATAGCTCGACATAATTGCTTTATAATTAGTTGGCGGTTCAACTAAGTTGACATAAGTTGGAATTTGAGGTCTTAAGAAAAGGTGACTAAGAATGTGAAGTTAAGAGGTTTGAGCTAGTATTGGCATGTTAGAATTGTTTGTGCTTAAGTTAGTTTAAGCAAGTAAAATTAAAGACGTAATTATTAAAGATAAAGAGTTAAGAGCGGCATGCTATGCTCTAACATTATATTGTAATAAGAATTGCGTGAGATAGAATTATGAAGAGTAAATAGTTGAACTTTAGCCCTATGTGTAATGCTATATATAAGATTTAGTGTCCATACTATTATTTATATAGGACTTAGTATCCACACTATTTTATATAGGACTTAGTGTCGATACTATTATTTATATATGACTTTATGTCCACACTCTTATTAATATAGGACTTAGTGTTCATACTACTATTTATGTCAGATTTAGTGTCCATGCTATTATTTATATAGGACTTAGTGTCCATGCTACTATTTATATCAGACTTAGTGTCTACGCTATTATTTATAAGAGACTAGTGCGTCCACGCTACTTCTTCCATACTGCAGGCTAACGAGTCCTAATGAAAAGGTTTTTATCTCATATTCATATTGCGAGCTTTCTGGCTCCTATAATAGGGCTAATATCTCATTTAGTTAGGATTAGATACTTGTTAAGGTTGTTCTTACATTTATTTATATTATTGTTTGATCGTTAGTATTTGTGACTCTTTATTTGTCATGTTCTTATTATTTAGGTGTATGATTGCTTGTTGGGTTAACTTATTATTTTATACTACTATTTACTTCTTAACTTAGAGGTTTGAATGTTTGCTTGAACTGCTATGACATTTTTGATAATTATATTAAGTAATGGTTGATCACGTATAATCCCTGTAAGAGGGTTTCCTTACTGAGTTTCTCAAAACACATCCTTTATATTTAACAATTTTTCAGGAATTAGAAGCATGTCGTATTGGTTGACTTAAACGAGTTGAGAAGATCATGGGCACGATCGAGACTCTTTTATTCTGCATCCATGTAAAGTTTCATGTTTTTAATATTCTTGTTAGTACAATTCTTTGTATGTCAAAATCGTTTTGTTATATTTTAACAAAAATTGGCTATTTTTACATAAAACTCGATATTTTTAGTTGTAACCGAGTTGAGAAAAATTTTGCATGCATGGTAATTATCCTTAATAATCTAGTTAGAAATTTTGGGTCATAACATATTTTTTGTCGGTTTTAGTTTTCTATTTACTTTATGATAGTCGAATAATATCATCTATTTTTGTTATTTTAATTATCTATTTAACTTATGCTAGTCAAATGTATTTGTTGTTATGTTCTATAGTTGAGATCTTCTATATGAAACATGAATGTAAAATTAATGGTGAGTTACTTTTGATTGGATAATTTGTGTATTTAATATTTTTATTCATTGCATTGCATTGATATGATAATTGTTGAGAGATCGTATTTTGTTTATGTATAATGTATGGCTAATTTGATGTAATTTATTCACATTTGTAATATATTGATGAACCGAATGACCCAACCTAACTCAACCCCAACCAAACCCAAAAATAGAATGGTTGGGTTGAGTTATCTATTTAATTTGGTTGGGTTGAATTGAAAAGTAACAAACCCAAAATTTTGAGTTGGTCTAAAAATTCTCTCCAACCCAATCCAGCCTATGTACATCCCGATAAAAAAGTGTGTCTTAGTTCATATATAATTATAAAACATGACTCGCATATTCTTAGAATTTTACTTTTAATTTTTTAAAAATTCTAGTCTCGGCAATGCTTCAGTTTAAAAGAAGTTTGAAATCACATTTAAATGAGAAATTGTAAGGAAATACTTACCTACAGGAAAATCCGCAAGGTCAAATAGAGATCAATGCTGTGGCACTTTCACGACCTACATTTCATTTTTAAATTTTATATTTTCTCCATCTTTGCATAAAGATGGAGTCAGTTTGATTTTCTTTTTCCCCTTTTCATTTTCCTTTTCTTTTCCTTCTTCCTCTCAGTCTTAATTCTCTCGTTCCTCGTTTTCTTGGTTCTTAAGATGAAACGAAGAAATACAATTGAATTTGTTAAGATATGCCTTGAACCTAAACCTAATTGTAATAAAATTTGAGCTATTCTATACCTAAATGAAATAGGATTTGGGCTTCTATGTATTTGACCCTATTTGTAATAGGATTTAAGAGAGTGCTCTATATAAGCTTGGTAAGCCTCCTAGTTTCAGTAGACCAAAAATATATGTATTCTTATCTCCTAAAGTAATAAGACTGTTCTCTCCTCTACCCGTGGATTAGCTAACACAACGTTAGTGAACCACGTAATTCTGGTGTTCTTCTTCTATGTTTTTTTTATAATTATTTTCGATTGATTGTTGATTGTTGTTTTCATAACAATCTGGTATCAGAGCCTAGGGTTTGTTTTTCCGCATTTGTTTTTCAACAATAGAATCGAAGATGTCTGGTTTAAATGTGAAGGTCGACAAGTATACCGGAGGGAACAATTTTGGTTTATGGCAAATCAAGATGCGTGTCTTGTTAAAGCAACGAGGATTATGGAAGCCTCTTACTGCCAAATGGAAGAATCAGAATGTAGACGATAACAACGAGTTGATGAGTCTGGAGGAGAAGGCTCATTCGATAATCATGCTGTGTTTGGCAGATAACGTCATCGCTGTGGTTGAAGCTCGAGAGTCTCTACATGACGAAGTCTTTAACCAAAAAAGTTACTTTTGAAGCAACGATTGTTTAGCCTCTGTATGGGTGAAGGTACACTTTTTAAAGATCATCTAGATAGGTTAAACACAATATTAATGGATCTGCGTAATATTGAGGTTAAGGTAAATGATGAGGATGCTGCCTTAATTCTGTTGGTTTATTTGCCGCTGCCATATGAGAATTTTATGGATTCGTTTATTGCGGGTAAAGATTCGTTGTCTCTAGAGGAAGTGAAGAATGCTATTTTTACTAGAGAAGACCGTCATAGGGTCGCTGGTTTAGGTACAACAGAAAGTTCAGCATTTGAGCTGGTTGCAATAAGAAGTAAAGGTCATGGAAAGCCTGGGAAGAAGAAGTCAAAGGAAGTTGTCCCGCCTACTAAAGGCTCGAAGCCTTATAATTCCAGGACAAATGACATTTGTGAGTACTGTAAGAAGAAGGGACATTGGAAGCGCGACTGTCCTCGCAGTAGTTGGAATCAGACCGATAAAAAGGAAGGTTCAGCAGTCGTAGCAGAAGTTGATGGCAGTTCAGAAGAAGATTTGGCCTTAGTTGTAAATGAACACACATATTACAAAGATGTGTGGGTTCTTGATTCAGGGGCATCGTATCATATGTGTCTAAACAGGGAGTGATTTTTGACGTATGAGTAGATTGATGGAGGCAATGTGTCTATGGCAAACAGTTCAGTCTGCAAAGTAGTTGGAATCGGCTCAATCAGAATACGAACACACGATGGAGTGTTCTACACTTTGAATGATGTTAGACATGTTCCGCTAATGACAAAGAGTCTGATATCTTTAAGTATATTGGACAACAAAGGTTTCAGTATCAAAGGTGAATGTGGAGTGGTGTATGTCTGCAAAGATTCAAAGGTAATTCTGAAAGTATAAAACGTGGAACTCTGTATTTTCTGGTAGGTTCAACGTTGACCGGTTTAGCTGGAGTGGCATCGTCTGCAGTTCAAAAAGAGGACATGACTAAGTTATGGCATATGAAACTTGGTCATATGAGTGAAAGGGGAATGTAGATCTTATCGAAAAGAGATCTTCTATGTGGACATAAGGTGCAGGATCTGGGATTCTGTGAACATTGTGTGTTTAGGAAACAATGTAGTAGCAAGTTTTCTAAGGGAGTCCATTGTACCAAGGGTACGCTTGATTATATCCACGCTGAATGTTAGGGTCCTTCTCGAGTTGAATCAATTGGAGGTAGTAGGTATTTTTTTCAATTATTGATGATTATTCAAGAATGAGTTGGATATTCATGATGAAGTACAAAGGTGAAGCCTTCACGAATTTCAATCAGTGGAAGGTTATGGTGGAAAATCAAACAGGGAAGAAGATCAAGAGATTTCGAACAGATAATGGCCTTGAGTTTTGCAGTTCTGAGTTTAATGAATTCTGCAAAGATGAGGGGATTGTTCGACATCATACTATAAGGGACACACCTCAACAGAATAGGGTAGCAGAACGTATGAACCGAACTTTACTGGAAAGAGTAAGATGCATGATCTCAAATGCTGGGTTAGATAGAAAGTTTTGGGCAGAAGCAGTTAATACAGCGTGCTATCTAGTTAACCGGGGGCCTCACACAGGCATTAACTATAAGATACCATACGAGGTATGGTCTGGTAAGCCTCTAGATTACTCTTTGTTAAAAGTTTTTGGTTGTAATGTTTAATATCATGTCAGTGAGGGCAAATTAGAGCCAAGAGCGAAAAAATGTGTTTTTGTAGGTTATGGAAATGGAGTTAAGGGGTACAAAATATGGTCTCCTTCTGAGAATAGAGTTATTCACAGTCGAAATGTAACTTTTGATAAGAATTCTACATTTAACTTCGTTGCACAATCTACAGATGTAGGGGATAATAGTGGTGTTGATAAAAAGGTGGAGATGCAATTCAATTCAAACAAAGGTGAATCACAACACCAAGGTGGAGAAATGGATCAACATGCTATAATTAATGAGTCAGATATGCAAGGTACTGCTACAAAAACTGTCACAGAAACCGATACCACTGGAAAATCTTCTAGCAAGGAAGTCAGACAACCAAGTATAGCCCTTGATAGAGCTAGAAGAACTGGTGTTCGACCTCCAAATAGATATGGTTTTGAGGATATGGTTGCTTATGCACTACAGGTTGCTGAAGAGATGGATACTTATGAACCATCTTCCTATAAAGAAGTTGTTTCATGTAGTGAGTCAGAAAATAGGGTAAATATTTTGAAAGTGGGCACTGCTGATATGTTCACCAAGGCAGTGCCACATGGCAAGTTCCAACATTATTTGGACTTGCTGAACGTTTACAGTTGTTGAGGTCTTTAAGGGGACCAACTGAGGCAGAGGGAGAAGCATTTGGTATACGTCTGGTATACATCTGGTTGATTTGAAAGAGAGTTCAAGTCAAGGTGGAGATTTGTTGAGATATGCCTTGAACCTAAACCTAATTGTAATAGGATTTGAGCTATTCTATACCTAAATGAAATAGGATTTGAGCTTCTATGTATTTAACCCTATTTGTTATAGGATTTAGGAGAGTGATCTATATAAGCTTGGTAAGCCCCCTAATTTCAGTAGACCAAAAACATATGTATTATCTCCTAAAGTAATATATAAAACTGTTATCTTTTCTGCCCGTGGATTAGCTAACACAACGTTAGTGAACCACGTAATTTTGGTGTTCTTCTTTTACGTTTTTTTTAATTTTTTTTTAATTATTTTCGATTGATTGTTGATTGTTGTTTTCATAACAGAATTTGTGGCTAAAAATTGATTTTTTTTTTTTTTGTGCTATGGCTAAAAATGAAGAAATCCAATTGAACAAGCAATGAAGAAGCAGCTCGAAATCCTTCTCGTAGTCGTTGAACATCTCCTTCTCCATTATGACTGTAACACCCCTAATTTAAAGTATATGATACTTACAGCTTCTAAGAAGGAATGCCTCACCTGACCTGAGAAATTAAAGATTTAACCAATTACAACTAAAGTCTACTATCGAGTATTTGTGTGTACAACAAAAATGTTTCCACCCAGGAACTATTTAGAGAGATAGATCTTCAATTTATGGCCTCGAAAAGTAAATTGATTATAAAGAGGAAGAGGTACAATGGTATTAGTGAAAGATTGAAATTGAAAGAAAAAAAATACAAGAAAATATAATTGGGATTATTTTAAAAAGTGGGTAGATTATTAATTATTTTCTTAAAAGTGACTATTCACTCCGATTTCACAAAAATAAATTCAAACTTATCATATAAATCAATATACATTTGAAATTGGCATAGACTAAATGAAACAATTTTAAAGTTCATGGATAAAGTGCAAATATTTTTTTAAATAAATAAGGTTTATAGAGAGGTAGCAGGGAAAGGTGAGGCTTTTAATTCGAGATTGAGGAAAAGGGGTACGAGTTGGATTACAGATCTGAGTTGGTGAGCATTTGGACCACCATTCGGATTTGTAATAAATTGTTTACAAAAGAGCTAGGTCTCAAGCAACGTGACAGGTGATTCTTTTGTTTGGTTAATTATTTGCCATGACATGTTATCTGTTGTGAATAGTTGGAAGAATTGAAGTATGATGTGTTTAGGTTGAAGTTTTGGTTGCCACCATGAGATGTTTAAGTTAAAACTTAGGATAACTTGATTGGTGAATGTTTATACTTGATTAATGTTTGGGATTAAGTAGTTCTTATTGATTGGTGAATGGAAGGGTTGTTTAGTTATTTGATTAAATCATGGAATGGAGAAGTTGTGGAGCAGTGGGGGTGTGAAGTTAAGTGTGCTACAAGGGTAAGTAAGAGGAATTTAGGCTACAGTACAGTTGAAAACATCAACATATTCTTTGATGACCTCAATGGAAGTTGAGGGTGTGGTTACACGTGACCAAGGGAAAAATATTGAGTTATAGGGAAGTAAGGGTGAGATTACTAGACCAAAAATAGTAAATAAGTGATTGTCTTTCCATTATTGTTGCATACCTTGCAATATTTTAAAAGGCTTAAGGTGGCCTCACGTTTTCTCACGAAGAAGCGAGGCGTAAGTCTCAAGGCGCAATGAGGCGTAGACCTCATTTTAGATTAAAAAATATCTCTAAAACATAAAACTTTATATACTTTCAATATTTTAATATTCCTTAAAATCCTAAGAGAATCAAACTTTTATCGAAAATCATTCTTAAAAGATGAAGAAAAAAAGCTAATTCAAGACAATAGTTTGATAATAACTTAACTAATAACAATTATATAAAAAAAGAAAGAGATGAAAAAAATAGTAAACATGGAAAACAAGAAGTTTAAAAAAAAAAAAAAAAAACATAATCATCCATTTAAAAGAAAGAAAAAACGAAAAAGAAAGTTGAACAATTAAAAGAAAATGAAAAAGAAAAGAAAGTCAATAAAACAAAAGAAAATAAAAAATGAAACTTATCTATGGTTGATGTGTTGTGTTTATATGAGATAGATCTTCAATTTATTTTTGTGAAGCCCGTAAGCCTTTTTAAAATTAGGGTTAAATACTTTTTATTTGTCTTAGGTCAACTGATTAACTTTCTCATTTCATATTTTATTTTATTTTTATATTTACTTGATAACTACAACAAGAAAACTAAGTTCACCGCTTAAATTAAGTACACACAGTCAATGACCCACCACTAAAGTTGTTTACTGCTGAATTAAATATACGTGACCCACCACAATTTGAATTAAGTATATACTCCGTTGGAAGCTAGACAAGTCACCACTTATTAAATTTAAATTGTTATTGAGATTCGGAATTCGGAGTTCGTGTGTCTAGAATCTACCTAAAAATGAGAAATATTTAAGATGAAAAGTTTGAGGAAATCAAGGAGAGAAGAAGTGTTAGTTTGCACAAAATTCAAAGTCAATAAGAGAGAATATATTAGAGTGTTTCGAGTCTTCTTGCCACAAACGATTGAAGATGACAATGAAATGATGGGTTGAACAAGACTCAAGGAAGGCCTAGGATTTCAGGTTTTGCCATTGTGAAGACCTAATAATATTGAAGGTAATTATAGTCTCTCCAAAACTTAAATATTTTAGGACAGGGAGTGACTTTAAAATTATTTGAAATTCATTATTTAATTTAAAATTATTTTAACATCTTAATTAAATTTTATAAAAAATCTCCTTACAACTTCTCAATTAACTTAAATCTAAATTGTTCAATAATTCTACATAATAAGTTGTTTAAGAACCAAATACTAGTTAATTAACTAAATACATCAATCAAATAAATATTTTATTAATTTACTTTTTTATTTTTGTTTTGAGAATCATTTATTAATTTACTTAACCAAAATGCATAGTTAAATAAAAATTATATTAAAATAAAATATAGAAGCGCGAGATGTTACAAAAGAAATTAAAAAAAATATATAAAAAACAATTGAGCCCAAAAAATAAAAATAGAATGAGATAAGAACGAAGAAGAGTTTGAGAGATCGGAGAGAGGGAGGGAAACAAGACAAAAGGGTATATATGTCTATTTCTTTTTTCTCTCTCTCTCTCTCTCTCTCTCTCTCTCTTTTTTTTTTTTTTTTTTTTTTTTTTTTTTTTTTTTTTTGACCAAAACAGGGTCTCTTTGTCCAGTTGGGTTTTAGTTGAGAAA
>JBBMKA010023359.1:0-27450 GCA_037833695.1 Sechiopsis laciniata | reverse complement strand
TCACCCAAGATGCATATATCACACACTCTCCCCTCAACCCTCACCTATATGTATTTAGCTCATGATCATGACGGAAAGAACTAACACAGATGATGTGAATGCTATTAACATTGTGTAGCAGAACCTTTAGTGAGAATAGAACAGTAATGAAACAGTAAAAACTTAATCGAAAAGGCACAAACCGCAGTAGAAAGCATAAGAACGTAACAAAAGATCAAAAGGAAACCTCAAAATTGCAATAACAAACTAAGGTAATCGTTCAGAAAGATCTATTACAAAGCAAGAAAGAACTACGTCAAGAACTACCAAAAACAGTAGAGGAAAATGCAAAAAAAAACATAAATAAGGAAATGCAAAAATAAATGCTGCAAACACTGCTGTCTTCTCTCGGATTCCAACATCTCTTCAATCCCAAAAAATTCCAGAAAATTTGCACACCGATTTTATCCAAAATGGCTTTATATACTCCTTCCATCATCCAAGATTAACGGCTGAGATTCTAGGGCAAAATGTGTCTTGCTTTCCACACCCTAGTCGACCATATCTGACACATTCTGCACCACTCTCGATTCTACAGAGATTTCAGCTTTTGCAGGAAACTGCTTTTCCTTTGACTAAATGTTGCAGCATTGGCTTACTTCCAAATGGCTCATTGATAACTCTCAATTATAGAGTTATTTAGTCCTTCAATTAGAGTGTTTTAACGAAGAATTATACATTATTATCTGTTTTTAGTGCATAGAATCACTTTTGAATAGGGAATTAAACTTAAATTGCATTGCATGTAGCAAATGAGGCTAGGATCAGAAATATTAAGAAAAAAAAAGAGTTTTAGTGTCGAAATGTTAATGTTTGAAGCATTCGTGAACGCATTTCAGGAACCCGTTGTCTCGTTAATTTGTTGCTATCATTTCAAGGTTTTTAGAGTGCTGAGAATGCTGAGCCATGCCTACATCAGAGAAGTTGAATTGAAGAGAAGAAAAGTCATTTTAAGAAAGTGCCAATGTTTTCAGAATTCGCTCAAAGATATAACGGTTTTTCTGCAAAAGCTGCGATCTTGAGTAGTGTCAGAAGAGCCAAAGCGTGGTCCCTCTACTGTATGTTAGAGTTTGTCGGTCCCGGAGTGGAGAGGAAGGCATCTTTTGCCCTAGAATCTCAGCCGTTGATCTAGTATGAACTTGAGGAGTATATAAAGACATCTTTTGGATAAAGAAATGACTGTAAATTTTCTGGAATTTCTTGGGAGTGACCGATGAGAGCTGCTGGATTTGTCAAGGCATCATCAATGTTTGCAGCATTTATTTCCGCTCTTCTGCATTTTCCTTTTAGAACTTTCTTGTTTTTCCATCATTTGTAGTTTTCATCGTTTACCTTTTAGATTGTAGTTTTGAGCATGGATTTTCTGTTGGATGCTCGTTTTATAGCTCTTTGTAGCACGTTAATGCATTTCGAAGTTTTATTCATCTTTTTGTGGGTTGCTCTGTGTTGTTTACTGCTTTTCGGTTATATTTAAGCTGGTTGGTTACTGTTCCATTGCTGATTTACCTTCATCTGCTATTCTTTATATTACAAGTTTCTGTTGCATGATGTTTACAGTATTCTCATCTTCTATTCTTGTTCTTTTCAACATAATCATGAGCTAATTTTATATAGGTGAGAGTTGAGAGGACGAGTGTGTGTTGCATGTATCTTGGGTGAGCATGAGGATGTTGGGCTAAAACATAATAGGTGTTTTAATTAAAAACATGTTTCGACTGATCATCCATTCATGTTTACTTTTCATTTCATCTCGAAAGAGAGAAGGATCAGAGATATACTATTCATGTCCATTAGTTTCAATGTTGAGATCTCCTACTTGTTAAAAAGAGAGGCTAGAAATAGTCACCTCGCTAGTGCGCATTTCACCTTTCATAGATTCAAGTTTATATGCGAAAGCTCAAGCTCGAAGAGAATGAAAGCGTCTTGAAAAAGAGAATTTGATCGCATGTTGTGCAGAGTCTGCTTCTCACCATAGCTTCACCTTTGGTGGATGTTAATCACACTGAACATACCCTTAACCCGAACCTATCATCTCATTGGAGTATTTTATACTATTTCCAACATTTTCATTCTAGTACTACTGCATTAAACAAGTTTAGTATTCTGTTATTCTTATCCACTGTCTGAGGTTAGCAGCATGGCTTGTATCGCAGTTAATTTTGTTAGTTTAGTAGTGTCTTTAGCGTTCCTGTCGCATTGGCCTGTTATTTAAATTAGTGCTAAATAGAAATACGTCTTCCATAAAAAATCTCATTTACTTTTCTGTACGTGGCTTTTCACTTAACACTTATTTAGATAAACCAGTCCCTGAGGAGAATGACTTATCTTATCACTTGATTGCATATGACCGCGTATGCTTGCGTGTTATCTGTTGAATGCTTGAAACATCGTGTGTTAAAGTGTATTATTTTATCATATTCTCATCTATTAATTCGAGCAGTGTCAACCCATCAATCATCTTTTCTTTGATCTAACTCTTCTAAATAAGGCATAAGTCCAATGCTTTCAACAATTCCAAACCTTGCAATGATAAAAAGTACTTAGCGAGAATGGGGGTTCTTGGAAATGCTATCACGAATGCTACTGACATTGCCCTTTTTTACACAAAAACTCAAAATTTTCCTAACTTTTAAATCCTTGCCTCATATCTAACATGCATTGTACTTTATGACTAATTCCCTGTAAAAAGGTTGTTCTATATATTAAAGTGTGATGATAATGCATGGTTTCTTTAATAAACACACCCTAAAGAAGGACTAAATAACTCTCTAATTGAGAGTTATCACAACCCAAACAAATGAAGAAAACTGAGAAAGGTAGTATGGAACAAACCGTATTGTCTCCAGCTCATGAAGATACGAATGTTATTTTTTAGGTGGATGTAGAAAAGGATAATGACAAATCTGGGAATGAGGTAATGGTTTTTTGTATATACAATACATATCTCCATATACACCTACTGATCTTTGGTTCATTAGCACGTTAACCAGGGTAATGTTGCTGCTTCTTCCAATGCATCGAAACAAACCCTCTACGTTGATGCAGTACATATGATACAGTTGACATCATACCATAGTGATAAATGTTCAATCGAGTGCTCACTAAATTGATTTTTTTGTTTGTTTGTTTGGTTTTATTTTATTTTATTATTTTTTTTTTTTTGCAGGTTAAAGGGTAGGGAGTTTTTTCGAATAACCAGCATGTGAAACGACTTGCTAGGAAACGAAAGCCATCAAAGATAATGAAGTCTCCTTTCATATCTAAATTTGGATCAGCCGATGATAAGAAGGCAAAGAATGCAAAAGGTAAAGAAAATGTGGAATTCCTAGATCCCAAAAATTTCCAAATATTATCCCAGCTTTAACTTGTTTTTGGTTATGAACTTAGTTTATGTGGTTAGGTATTTTGTGGAAGTATTGACAGTTCGTAAGGTATTTATTTTAGTTTTTTTTGTGGGACCGTATTATTTGGTTTAATGTTTGTAAGTCTTTATTATTTTATACGGATTTTCTTTTAATGTTGTTGGAACACTTGGCACGTACTTATTGTATTGGACGTTGTTATAATGATTGTACAGTTCAAAATTGTTTGGCTTTGGTTTAATGCCGTTAAATTGTCATATGCTGATTAATTTTCTGCAAATAATCAATGTTGATTAATTGCTTTGTTATGATTAGAGAAAAATTCTTGCCAGTGATAGTTATGATTCACTTTGGTATAATGAGTTAGAAGTCTATAAAGTTTGTTGATCGTGAATATAGTAATACGTATTCTCGATACTATATTATAGGAATACAGTCTGGAATTATCTGCGTTTTTGTTATGGTTCATGAGTGTCTTAATGTGTGATTGTTTTTTTACAAACACACATTGGTTGTTTTTTAAGCAAATAAGTCATGATTAGTAACAAATGCAAAGCTGGCTTGGGCTGTTAGCCAATATTGAAACCAATATTAGTGATGAATAAGAAAATTTATTATTAAAAAAATGGCAGAAACAATACTGTATATAAAAGAAGGTCCGGAAATGAACTGATAACTTAAAAATTGTTCTTCATAATGGAAATGATAAAATGAAATCAACTAAGGATGAAATGATCATTTGGTGAAGGGGTTTCTGCATGTTTTCCTATTGTGACCCAGTTGCCCACACCGTTCGCATTTCAACCGATTTTTAACTTCTATAGCTGATCTCATTTGTTGTTTCTACGGTCTTCCTACCGGACATTTGGTTGCGGCAGGAAGAAGTTTCTTATCACGAATGTGTTGTGGTACATTCTAGCGATCTTGTGGCCCTAAGGGGTAAATCAGACCTGCATATGTCTTCTTTAATGTATAAGCGTAATAATACTGTGAAACATACTGCATTGGAGGAATATGTGTTTTGAGTAGTACGGCACATGCATGAGCACACAGTATCCCTATATGATCATACTCTTTACAACTACAACTTTTATCTCCAAGGTTGATTTGGGATGATTTTAGGCGCGGCGTATTCGATATTGTTGGATGCCATAAAGAACTTGAAATTGCAAAGTATCAATCAAGTGTACCTGTAAAAACCGTAACAACTATGAGTACTTCAGAAACCTGATAACCGTGGTACATCTCATTTTCATTCCACAAACCACTATGTGCTATGCGGATAGGGATATTGATTGATCTTGTTTAAGATAAATAATACAACATAAAATGTATGTATAAACAGTAGTGTGCTATAATAATAATATACTCTAGAGTGAATACATGATATACTAAAAAAACAGTAATTAATGAAATGTATAATGTATACAGTTTATCTATAAAACAGTAATTGTGATGATGGAATTAGACATACAATATGTACTAGCAATATAGTACTTAACAGTTTGTACAGACAATCCATATAACAGTAATTGGGTAAGGATACTGATTGATTCTATTTAAGATAAATAATACAGCATAAACCGTAATTAAAGACATTACGGTACAACTGGTTAAATAGTATTGTGCTATAATAATACTATACTGTGGAGTGAATACATGATATACTAAAAAAACGATTAATTAATGAAATGTATAATGTATACAGTTTATCCATATAACAATACTTGTAATGATGGAATTAGACCTACAATATGTACTAGCAATATAGTACTAAACTGTTTGGTATGGTTAGATTAATGTACAAGATAAAAAGGACATACCAAACTGTACCATCTGCGACATTGTCGAACCTAAAACATGGTGTAGAGAAAAGATTGATGAAACAAACGAAAGTCGAAAGAAGTTGAAGATACTCAGACGAAATGACAGCCCTGAGTGGGGGATAAATATTGTGGTGGAAAATGGACTAAACACGCTAGAATGAGCCAGAAAAAAAAAACAAAACGGACAGAAAAAAAAAGGTGGCCAACGGTTATTTGAAAAAGCCGGAAAAGAGACTTCTGTGTGTCTGGAAATGGAACTTTAGACACTGGAAATGGAACTTTGGACGTCGAAAATGGAACTTTTGAAATGGCGGCCGAAGAAATGGAGTGGGAGATCTTGTTCGTCATAATGTATGGAGAATAAGTCAATGTGGAAACGATGAAGACGCTTATGCTGGAATAGATCTAGAACAGTGAGAAAAGGGAAAATCATGTGAATAGTTAAAAAATGCTATTTTTAGAAGGAAATTGTTAATTAAGAGGAATATAATTATGGTATTAAAAATTATTGAATTAAATATGATGAGAGCAAAATGGGATTCAAAGATGATTTAGCCAGATTATAAAATGAATAAATAGATTTACAAAAAGATTAGTAGGTCGAATAGATTCATAAATATTTATTGGAACTGTATATTCAAATATATATATATATATATCTATATATCTTTTTTATTTTTATTTTTTTGAAGAAAAGTACATAAACGATTTTACTTATAAACACACAATTTGAAATTTGAACGCAATACAAACTACAAATGCATCGTCTATTCCAAAGGTCACGTGAAACACGTTTTTTTTAATGGAAATATTGTTGAACGGGGTAAATGTACATATTCATTAAATTATATGAAATTCTTTCCCAAAATGGATGAGTAATGAATGAAATAGTCTATCTAATTTGTAAATGTTAGGTTTAATGTGAGATTTTCAGCAATATTCTTATTTACAAAAAGAAAAATACATTTTTAATTTATAGGTCTTAAAGTTTTATTTATTTTTTTTTTTTGGTATTTGTAATTTAAAATTAAACATTTTTATACACAATATTTTAATAATTCTTAACTTTTAGTTAGATAACAAAATCATTAGGGACCTAATAAAATATTAACTAGAATAATGTCGACTTTAAAATTCAATAAATTTTGATGACCAAGACCCGAGCTCTGCTTCCCTAATAGTGAGGTACTACTAGCTCGTCCCTATGACGCAACACATAATACATTGAAGTAGTGGATACACAATTAATTAGAAAATGTTTACAAATTATATTACAAGAGAGTCTTGAACTAAAACTTCATAAAAAGCATACCTTCAAAATCTTAGTCTTCGACTACTTGTACCATCCCTTGAAAACAATTTTATATGTTGCCTAGACTCTAAAAACATATTTTGTTATGTACATTTTCCATCTCGGTGGTTAGCCTAACCAAAAATATTGTTTCATGTGGAGTAAGCTACAAAAAAAAAAAAAAGGAGTAAATTTTTTCCCCACTTTGAAAGAGAAATTTAATCACTACCCCTATATTATGATATTTTATTATTGTTTTTTTTTTATATATATATAATTTTTTTTTAAATGTCACGTTTTATAAATAAATGGCATATAATCCAATCCTTTTGTAAAAAATGAAATTGACCTCCGAACAACAGTAAACACATACTAATTGTTCAATCACATTAATATGTGTTTAATAATGAAGATATCATAAATTTGAATCTTTTAATTATTGTAGAATAAAAAAACAGTAAGAATAAAACAGATTTATTTGAACATTCATTACAATACCAAGCAGTAGTACTCGATATAACACCACAACACTCCATTAAAATTGTCTTTATTTATTTTTTAATTCAATAATGTTTGAGATTCGAATCCATAGTCAAGTTATTATTCATGATGCACGATATCACTGGAGTACCACTATTTTTGGCGGTTCCATCAAGGTTATCACTTATATCTTAAAAAAAAAAAAGTGGTTATCACTTATAAAATTTTAAATATTGCCATATTTTTATATATAGCGAGGCATGTGGATAAAAATCAGGAAAGGCAGAAAAATGGCGTCCAAATTTGATCTATGTTCTGAACCCATCTGTTTTATACATTTTGGGCTTCAAGCTCTATATTGGGCCGTACTTCATTTTAAGGATCACAAACCGCGAAATCGGGCTCGAAGCCCATGAATAAGGCACAACCCGCCAACAGTAGGACACTACTCAAAGCCCACATCCAAGAGAAAAATAAATATTTCATTTTAGGGAAATTTAGGAAGCTAGTCAAATTTAAAAAATAATTATAAATAATCATTTTAAAAAATATAAGCAATTTAGCAATTGGTATTATTGAGTCTTTTTATATACTACTAAGGATCTCATATCGAAAAGAGTAAACACCTCGTAACAATATAAAAGAGATACATGTTACTCATCTCATTGTCAATTGGTTTTGAGGTATAACCTTATATTCTCGGAGGCACGATCTTGAGGGAGCATATTAATATCTTATCAAATTTGAATATATAATATTATCAAATGCTAAACCTAACATATTATAGAGAATATCTTTATATTTATTCCTAACATATACTTTATTATAATGTTGGTACTAATGAATATTTATAATAAAATATTAAAATATATTAATGATTATAGATGCAAATATTTTTTATTTACATTTGTAATTAATTTGTGTGAAGAAGTCATCCAATATAATTTCCTTTCATTTTATAAATGCATTTCACATAATACTTTTAAGTTTACATTAATTTTTTTTAATAAGAAGTTAGAATGTTCATCAACTTCTACAACTATTCATCGTCGAATTTGTTTTGTTTTGTTTTGTTTTTTTAATTTTTAATTTTTAATTTTATATATATACATCGTTAAATTTGTATGGTTTATTTTTTAAATCGAAAATTATATCTTCTTAATCACCCATCCTTTTCATTTATTAAAAAAATTGGAAGTGCGCAAAGTTAAGGGTCAAGTTTTGTTGAATAAAAAAAGAGTTTTGTTCCAGCTACCCATGTTATAATTTTCTTACAAACCCTTCCATTCCCTTTCTCTTCCCATCCAAACACTGCCCTAAAATAGTTTACTGTGAAAACTAAAAAAAATATAAAATATTTTTCAGAATAGATTAACTCTTAACAAAAATTATTTAATTAATTAAATTAAATAAACCAGACACAAAAAAGAACAATGTAGAGTAAAAGTTAGAGAATGCCAAGTTGGAGTCATAGTTGGTTAAAGACTTAAGTTTTGAAAATATATTTTTCTTGAAATTCCAGATTCAAAACCCACTTATAACATTAATTTCTAGATATTGTGTCTCCACTCCTTCCTATATATTCCGATACTCCTGGTCATAAAAAAAAAAAAAAAAAAACATGTTGGATAATCTTGACCCATCTTTGACTTAGTTTGATTGATGGGATCATGTGCGAGTTCTTCACAAACATTTATAATAGGTATTTGTTTAGAGAGAATAAAAGGGTTACTATATCAATGCTCAAAATCTCAATTTCAAGCTATAATTTTTCCATAGTTTGGAGATTGTATTTTCTCCAAATTCATGGTTATTGGATACATTATTATTTGTTTGATAAATAAGTTAATTATCGAATGTTAATGGTAAAGCCTAGTTGAAGCAAAGCAAAAAAGAGGAAAAAGAAAATGCAGTCCATTTTATATTAAAAAGGGTATAGTTCTAACCTAATAATTGTGTTTCTTTTTTTTCTGAATATCGAGTAAAGTGGGAAGGAGGGTATTACAATAAAATCTATATATATACTTATTTATTTATTTATACATAGTTTATAAATAAAGGAGGAAACTTTAAAAAGTGGATGTTACAGAAAGGAGGAGAACTTTACAAGTGTTAGAATTTAGAACACTGATGGAAGGACATTTCAGAACTGAAAAACTTTTGCTTTTATTTTAAAAAAACAACAACAACACTTCAATAACTTGGTTAATTTAGAAATTAAAAACAAAAGGATGTTGAAAAATTTAATTCTTTTTTTTAAAAAAAATGCATGGGATGGGCAACAATAAAATGAAAGAATTGGGAGGATAAGCCATTGAGGCAATCGAGGCAAAATTGCAAAAAAATGGTTAGAATTAATCAATGCTGCATTAAGGAAAGTGCTTTTTGTTCAGCTACTCATTTATTTATGGGAGTTCAGTTCATTGCATGGTTCCCCCATAGCCAAAAAACCAAAACCCTAAATTTAAAGCAAATTTACTTTTTTTTTTTTTTTTTTTTTTCTTTATCTTTTTTTGGCAACATTCCCTTTTCCATTTAAGAGGAAGAGACAAAATAAAGGATGCCCCAATTCTAAAGCCCATGGATTCATTTAATTGCACACCCATCAAAGTAAATGATGGAAGGGATATCTGCACATGCAGAGGCAAAGGCATTATATGAGTTTTTGAGTTGAAAAGTTTTATGGTAAATATTTTGGTTTTGATTAAATGGGAGTGGTACACATGAGTGAAAAGCATATGGGCCACATGGGATTCCCTCTTGAGTATGTTTTTGCCAGTCTCCACTCATCTTCAACTCTCCACCATCCAATGCAAATTCCCAATTCCACAGATTAAAACTAACATGTGATAAATCATCCTCCAAAAATCATTAATCTTTATGATTTTGTCCGTTTGTTAAACTTTAAAAACCTTGTCCTAATAAAGATGTTGTCTTTTACTTATAAACATGAATCGATTTTAATAGATCCTTCTTTACTGTCGAGAGAAAAAGTAATGGGGAAGAATGATAGGACTAGAACCAATTATGACATTTTGTACTAAAAAAAAGATTGAAACTAAATTGCTAGATCGTGTTTAATAGGTTAATATAGGTTAATAAATAAGGGGAAAGAAAATATGCTTTATTTATTTTTATATATATATCTTTGTTTACAAGGTTAAAGGTGCGAAGTGAATTTAATCGTATATCTATCATATATAGTAATACAAAAGAGAATTTTTCAAAAAAAAAAAAAAGTAATACAAAAGAGAAGGTAAAAGAAAAACGACGCAAGTTGATTTTTGACCTTTTTAACAGTTATTTACTATATAGGCAAAGAAAGAAAAGAGAGAAGCGTTTCAAAGCTCAGCCAAACAAACTACTTTCCCTTATATACAACTCTTATTCACTCTTATTAGCACCCATATTTACCATGTTTCGTTAGTTGAGTACACAACCATTTACTTATCCTAACTAATGTAGGAATATTTTATTTGTAATCCTAACATAACCTACACTACGCAACGCTACCCTAAAGGGCTCGACCCTCAATATTGGGACCAGCTTTCGATAAAAACGCACACGTGTAAGCAAATCTATTTCTCTAAAGTCTCAAAATGCCCCACCCCTGAGTCCTCTCAACCTGAACCTTTTAGGACCACCCCACCAAAATAAAACCACGACTACTCATGGACATATCCCAATAGTACCCCTTCCTTTTCCCCCATTCTCTAAGTTTAATTAATTTAAAGTACCAATCTCAAGTAAATATTTAGTTTATTTTATGAGATCAAAGAGAAGCCCATTGTGTATGTTTGTGTTTGTTTTGGTTCTACCAATAATTGAAAGTTCTTATAAAAGAAACAACATTAGTTTATTTTCAGTTAAGACACCAATTATATGGGGGTTTGAAAATTGATATTAAGTAGTGGATTTCATCTTTACACGTCTTAAAGAACCGAGGTTTTATTAAAAGTTAAAATGAAATGGATTTATGTCAGTGTCTCTATTATAAACTTCCCATGTGTTTTTTTTTTCTTTTTTTTTCCTTCCCATAAAAAAGCAACCCTTCTTTTTAGTGGATTCCAACTCCTTCTTCAACTCATCCATCTTCTTTCCTTTTCACTTATATAACCTAACAAATTCTTATTCTTTTTTTTTTTTTTTTTAAATCAACAAATTCTTATTCTTATTAATCATTTTATTAATATTATTACCACCCCTCCTCTTAATAAAGTTGTCCCTAATGAACAATCCCAACATTTTCAACCAGATTCCCTCTTTTATTTTATTTTCCTGTTCTTTCTGTTTCTGATATTATTCATCTATTTTCTGCATGCCCTACTGCTTTGAACCTCCACCCAAAAAAAAAAAAAAACAATAACCCAACAATAACCTTCAAATGTTTTTTTTTTTTCTTAAACTTTGAAATTTTTTATATTTTAGATGTTAAATTTTAAAAAGTCTTTTAGTTTCGCATTTGAAATTTGTTTCATTTTAGTCCACATTCAAATCTGAGGTTTTAGTTCATACTTCCAAAAAAAAAAAAAAAAAAAAAAAAAAAACTTCAAATTGGTTCATATGGTAAATTTTAAATTTAATATTAATCAAAATTGGTTCAATGATGTTAATAATTTAAATACAATCAAAGATAAATTGTTAACATATTTCTAAAGTTCACCGAGGAAAATAGATTTTTTTAAAAAAAATAAAAAACCTCTAACGACCGATTTTTTGGGTTTTAAAAAAAAAATTATGAATCAAAATGGAACCAAACCCAAAATTTAGTGTTGACTAATAGGTTTTTAATTTTTTATTTTTGAAATTTAAGCCTGCAACTACTACTCCAACACATGTTTTTTTTATTATTATTTGATATTTACATTTTACTTATACTTTTAAGAACAAAATAAAAATTTGAAAGTTAAAAGAAAAAATCATTTTTAAATATTTGTTTTTGTTTATGGAATTTTGTTAGAATTTACATATTTCCTTAAGAAAAGATGAGATCATATACAAAGAATTTCAATAAACACAAATTTAAATTAAAAAAATAAAAAACAAAAAATCAAATGATTATGAAAAGGAGCTTATTTTCATTCCATAGGCAATGTGCGAGCATTTTAAGACAACTAAATATATAATTAGCTACCATTAGCCCTTGGAAACATTACTGAAGATTCTCTCTGAATAATATATGTTTATATCTATATGTATAAAGTAAAGTTGATGCTATTTTATTTGAATTATATGGGGATCATTGCTGTTAATCCAAATCAAAGCTAGTGTGCTCCCTACCTCTCAAGCTATTATCTAATTAGCTTCGTATAATTGAGGCATTTCATTTTTCTTATTAATTATTTATAAGTTAAAAGTAGGTTAGAATGTGAATGTTATAAAGTGGGTTACGTGGTTTATGCCGCCTTAAACGCCAGCCATGGTGCACAATGTTCAAATGTTTAAAAATAAGACAGCATCCACAATAATAGTCATTTATTAAAAAAATATCAATGAGAGCTTATGTTGCTATTTTATTTGACGTGTGTTCTGTTTCTGTTAATTGTTACTTATAATTAATATTAGTTCTACCAGAGAAATTGAGTATTGAATGATTTGAATTCACATGGGTCTTCGAGAATTATTTAATTCTACATTTATTATGACCAAGACCTAAGTCCATGGAACGAAGAAATTATTTTATTCTAAGTCTAAATGACGGCAACCAAAAGCTAGTTTTTTTTTTTTTTGAAATTACCAAAAGTTATTATAGTGAATGTCGGCAACCAAAAGTTTTTTGAAGAACTAATGGATCGATTTAAATGGTTCTTATTTTTTAAGGTGTTTTCATTCTTCTACGATTTTTGAGCTTTCTTGTTATTCATGGTTGATTATTTGTACTATAACTCATATCAATCGATTTAACTATCATTATTCATCTAAATTCAATTAATAAAGTGTTGAAGTTATTTAGTCGGTTTTTATATGTTTAATTCTTGTGATCTCAAGTATAAGAAGACCAACTTGCATATATGGTTAATGTTGATCCCATAGATAATTCTTGATCTTCGACTGTTTTGTTAGTGGTCGATTTTGGATCGAGTTGTGGACTATAATCAATTTATTTATGGAAAATTGTATTAAATAGACTATTTTCACAAAATAATTACAAATGTAGACAAATTTTAAAATATTTGCATCAATAGTCATTAATACAGTATTATATATAATTAATACAATGGAGATTTTGAATGTATAATAAAAAGGGAAAAATATTTCTATCTATAGCACAAAATCAAAACTAATTCATTTGTAGTAGGAAATCCAAATTGAGTTCTATCACCGATAGAATTCAATGAGTTCTATCACTGGTATACTCATTCTTCACTAGTTGAGTTTTATCACTGATCGAAATTCATGTGCTATAGATCAATTATTTTAGAAATTGTGTTGCAAATATAATACAAGAGATAGAATGTGCTGTTGAAGGTAAATTCTCTAATACAATATTACTATTAATACCAATGTCTATCCGTCTAGACGAGCATAGAACACCTCTACTCCTAAGAGTACACCGCTAGTCAATTTGTCTAGCTCACATCTAGACCAAAGTCCTCTTCTCCTGAGAGTACACTGCCAATCTAATAAAGCTACCATAAATTTTTGTCTTCAGGCTCCAAACACCTTTATCCTATACCGGGGCGATTTACCGACATGATTATGTTTGGAGCAAGCCTCTGATACCAATTGACAAGGATGTCAACCCAACTCAAATCTCTATATTGGTGGTATTGTACACTTTGAACATACACCATCATGACTTTGCTTTTGATTTCACCCGAAAAATCTCATATCAATGGAGATGGTTATCATCACTTATATATCTATAACCTTCTCTTCATCTAACTAATGTGGTACACATTGTTTGCATCCCAACCGGAATGATGGCTTGTATAATTTGAGAACTTTGTGAAGCATTGATATAAGAAAAAAAATTACATTGTTGTAGAGATGACAATTGACTAGTGATTATTTGTTATGATATCCTATACCACTCCCACAGATCTGAAGAGATTTGGAATTCTAAACTTTTAAGTAGAAGAGATTTAGATTAAAGTGAGTAGTGTTGTTATCATAAAGATTTGATTCTCTCAGGTAGACTAAATAAACTAAAACTCATTGGTCATTTCTTTTATTAATTAAAAAAACACAACTTGGTCATTTCTATATGAGACAATCTTTTTGGAAGAAAGATACGATATATTAATAAAAGGCGAACTTAAGAGTGATGATTATAAAGCGCTCTCTGATTAAGAGCGATAACAGCTAAATCATAATTATGAAAAAGAGTAGATTTTGAACATCAAGAAGCCATAAGAAATCAAAAGTATTCTCTTTACATAGTTGTAATATATTATGGTGAATAAAAGGAGAGTCTTCCGATATTTCAACTTTGTATTTGTATTGTATCATACAGACAACAAGCTTAAAACCAAAAAGCTTGCTAAGGCTGCACGTTATACAAGAAAATTCTTGGATTAGATTATAAGGGCCAAAATTATACCTTTATAATCTAGTTCCACATTGGATTCGGTCATTAATCACATGGAAATTGGATTTGACCATCCTAATTTATTTCTCATCCTTAATTCAATCCCTATTAGAAGTAATGAACAATATGCATAATGGTAGCTTAGTACAGAGCTTAACAAGTAATTATTAATGTTAAGATTTTCAGTTCAATTACTATTCAATGTCAATGGAGTGTAGCACTCCCAAGACAAAAATTGGAATTTAGATTTGACATCTAATGGAGTGGCCTAGTGGTTAAAAATCAATCATCACAAGAAGGTAACCTAATGGCCGTCAAAAAAGGAAAAAAAAAAAAAGTCGAAACGCTTTAATAAGGTTCAATCAATTAATTTGTACTCATGAATTTTAATGGACTAGACTTCAGTATTCTCTTATATCTCCCGTGACAAAGACGACAAGGTCACCGAACATAGTATTATTAGATAGTGTAGGCATCCATCTCAAAATAAATTAATACTGAAAGGAGTAGCCAACCTATTTATTATATTGTCAGGAAGTCTCCTCACTTACAGGATGTGTGATCCTCAATAAACATAACAGTGAAATTCATATGATTTGCATAACTCTCATTCATATAAGGTCTTAATCCATTCATGCACCCCTTCTAAAGTTAGGTTATGACTATATTCTCTCATTTTATTTATATTAAATTAGAAAGAGAGGGAGAGAAAGATGGAAGTGGAGAATTAGACAAGTACTTAATTTGTTGATTAAGCAGCAAAAGAGTTACAAATTTGGTTGTTTTCCCTTCCCCTGTACATACACAAGAGTTACAAGATGTACAAGGCCATGAAGCCACAAAAAAACCAACCCACCCACCTAAGCCTTTTCTTCTATGTCCATATTTATATATAACATATTAATTTGAACAATTATAAATGACATTTATATATATATATATATATAAATAGACCAACCAATCCCAACCAACCCTTCTTTAACATTTAACTTTTTTTCAAATCTCGCATTTCCTTGGCAATGGAGCTCTATTCTTCCACTCAGCCAAACGCTGCAAAAAGTACATAACCTGTTTTCCAAAAATAAATTACAAATTTGTTAAAGACAATTATTTTCCAACAAGACAAAAAACATTGTACACATTTTAGTATATCCTATGATCATCATTAAATATATAATAAATATGTGTACCATATATATACTTGCCTCAGAAGGTTCCCTTAGGGAATAAGAAGCACTAGTCTCCTTTGGAAATTTTGAGACAAGAATGCCAAACCCTTGTCCTCTCTCCTTTATAATCTGCCCAATTTTGCAATTTATGAATCAACAAGGGTATGAAAATAAATAAAAATACAAGAAAACCCTCTCATAATGTATATAAATTAATATTAGGGGATTTCATGTGTAGGAAAAAAAAAATTGCATATGTCAAAATTTTAGAAAAAAGTTCAAATATAGTCAATTCAATTATTAAATTGATAGATTCAATCAAATTAAACATTTCATAATTTACTATGTATGAAATATTTTAAAAAGTTGAGATGCTAGAATTTACTATAAATTTCTAAAATTTAGTAACAAATTTCTTTAATATTAATATACCTTAAATGCATCTTCGTCGGTTCGATCGTCGCCGATGTATACGGGGAAAACGTCAGAACAATTGCTGAATCCTGTTAATTATTAATATTAGAGTGATTAATTCAAATGGTGATTAATTAATACGAAACCAAACAAAATTAAGACTTTTTCTTTTCTTTTTTTTTGAAATGGCAAAATTAAGACTCACCAAGTGATTCCAATAAAAACTCCAAGGCCTTCCCTTTGTCCCACTTAATAGTTGGCCGAATCTCTAATACCTATAATCAAATTCAAGATTAAGTAAAAAGATTTGGAAATGGTAATTAATAAATAATGTTACAATTATTATTATTTTTTTTTTTTTTTGTATACCTTTCTTCCTTGGGTTAGTCGAAGTTGTGGGTAATTTTTCAACACAGATTTAACTTGTTGAGCCAATTCACTCCATTTCTGAAATTTTCATAGAAGACAAACATATATATTAATCATTTTATATATGGATTGTGACAATTAAAATGAACATTAATTATTATATAAAAAGTCAAAATTACCTTTTCTTCAACACAACGAAAGTGAACAGAGAGACAGAATTTGTTGTTCTCCACCATGGCTCCTGGAGTTGATTTAGTTTTTTCAACCAGTTGTTTGTAAACCTAAAAAAAGAAAATTTAAGGGTTTTGGAATTTTATGTATATTTTGGAGAAAATAATAAAAAAGATTATTAATTACCTCGTCTATGATGGGAAGAAATTCACTGGCAGGTTGAAAAAGAACAGACTGGGCACACTGAAAATAGCAAAGGGAAAAAAAAAATATATAAATAAAAAAAAGAAATAAAAATGAGAAATTTAATGGAGGAGCAGTAGTAAAAAGAGAATATTGTCAGGTAAAAATAAAAGCACTCACTTTGTTAAAATTGGAATCTTTTGTCGGTCCCTTAATATCCATTCCATGGCTGCCTGCATAATACAATTCTCCTAATCTTACGAATCCATAAACCTGAAAATACACAAAAACCACAACATTAACTTTCCTAAAATATTCTTCAATTTTCTTAGCTAAAAACAAACACATTAAACCTCTAACAATTTTATTTTTAGGTTTTTTAAAAAACGTCTAGCTTTTTTTTTAAAAAAAAAAATTATTTTGTATTTATATTTTTTAAGACCAACTTCTAGAATTTTTTATTTTATTTTTTTAATTTTGAAATTTGATTAGGATGGAAATACTTTTGTATGAAAGATAAAAACTTTATAGAGAATTTGAGGAAAAGCAAGTTTAAATTTTAAAAATATAAATTAAAATCTCATTCCATAAACATTTTATTTTTTATTTTAAGTTTTTACAATAATTACAATAACATATGTCTTTTTTTACTTTGATATCTTTATTTTACTTATATATTTAAAATCCAAACTAAAAATTCAAAATGAATAAAAAAAAAAGTTTTTGAAAACTTGTTTGGTACCTTTTTTGAAATATTTCCGATTGTTTTAGTAGACGGAGACGGAATTATTAGAGCCTTGATTATTGATGCAAATATTTCCTTCAACGAGGAAGATACTTTTTATAGATAATTTGAATGAAAACAAATTTAAATTTAAAAAATTAAAAATCAAAATGAAAATAATTATAAAACGAAGCTTAAATAACTATCAAACGGAACCTAATTTACCTTGTCTCTGCGCCTCCCGCTCACAATGGCAGTGGGGAAACTTTTGGCTACCTTTTTTACAGTTTTTCTCATCTGTTTTTTTTTTTTTGTTCAACCAAATACAATGAAAGTTAATGATCAAGAGCCAAAACACAGAAAGACAAAACTTTTTTCTGTTTATTATTTACATATAATGTAAGTAACAAATGTATTATATAATAATAGAAAACTAACCGCATCAGACATGAAAGCACGATCTGGGTCATCAACAATTGGCGAAAGAGTACCATCGTAGTCAAGAAACATAACGATTTGTTTCCCTTTAGAAGCATCAATTATTTTCTCGAACATGTCTAGAGCCGAAGGATGGTGAAGCTGTTGCATTAAAAAAAAAAAAAAAAAAAAAGTCAAAGTTAAATGATAATTTTGAAGAGATAATTGAAGATTGAGAAATGTTATGCCTAAACTTTCATGTACACGCCCAATTTAGTCTACAATTTTTTCTTTCTATTTTTTATTTCAGTACAATTTAGGAGACGGTAACCATGAACCTTATTAAGGTTGTTACTACTCTCAAATAAATAAGAATCAAATGCTGATTTTTATAATCGAACCTGTCAGTACTGTAGTGTTGAACTAGATTAACACCAAACAGTGAAACCAACGTACCACCTATCCTTTAGTTCTTTTTCTATTTTTGTAGGTTTAAAATAAAATAGAATATAGTATAAATGGAATCACATAAAGTATAGGTCATGTTTAGAGATGTTCACGGGGTCGGCAGGAGGGGACATCCCATCTCTATCCCATCGTCTTTTTAAATTTCATTCATGCGAAATTCACCATTAAATTTTACGGAGGAGATTCACCATTCCATTTGGGATGAGTCTCCATGGTATCCAGCACCATGAGAAAAATGAACATCTCTAATAATGTTTTAAATTTTTTAGAGGGAGACTGACCATCCACGAGGTTTGTTCGTCGGAGAGAGGTTGAATGCGACCGGGAGACGAGGCCCGCATTGATTCGACCCAAGTGTTGATTCTTGCAGTGGCATCAGGCTGAAGGAACTTGGTGGACCGGGAAATGGAGATGAAGCCGCCGGCCGGTGGCTTTTGGGCCGTGGCTTGGAAAATGGTGGAGTTTGAAACCGTTACGGTTATGGCCATGTTGATGCTTGATTTGCTCTCTGATATTACCACATTTGGATTCGTCATTTGTTTATAAAGTTTCCTTTCTTTTTCAACTGCACTAATCTGTACCAACTGTATATATTATAAAATGGAATGAATAATCAAAATAATTATGAAAAATACAACATTCTATGAATCTGGAAAAAAAAAAAAAAAAAAAAAGGAAAACTTACGGTTGTTTGAAAGAAGAGGCAGAGAGAGGAATAAGGGTAAAAGAAGAGCAAGAAAAAAAAAAGAAAAAGAAAATAGAGAGAGTAAGAAGACTGAGTGAGAGAAATGAGAGGGGAATGGTGGGATTTATAGTTAAACAAGGTGGGGGAAAAGAGTTTGGCCCCCACATCAAAAATCCAATGGGACCCATAATTAATCCTTTTCTTTTTAACACACAATATGGGGTAATGTGTATGCTTTTGAAAATTATGTGGGATTGGTAATTAGTATTCAAACTCAATTATAAAGATAGGAAATATAAGCTAATTATGATATCAAAAGTTTATGATTTTGAATCTTTCATTGAATTCTAAAAAAAAAGTTAATAGCTAGAAAACATAAACCATTTTTCAATCTCTTTTGGACAAAATCGTAGATTTTTTAGCATGCATTGATGTTCGAGTAAATTAGACCGAACTACTAAGTATGTATTTTTAATTTGATATTTTGTTAGACTATTTTTTAATTGGGTCTCTTCTAGTTTGGATTTTGGATGTGGTTTAAGAGTTTTGTTTTTTTTCAAAAAGATTTTGAATTTGCCGACCTTTAATTTATGTTGTCGAAAGAAAAGCTGATTATTAATAAGAGATTATGAAATTGATATGCTTTGGTGTTCATTTTAGGAGTGTCTCAGTTTCTTTTCAAGCTCAAAACATCTCTAGTACTTTCCAGATTCATATTTTTTTAAATAGTTTTTCTTATGTGATTATCCAAAAAGTCTCTCTAAAATCAACTATTATTAAGTTATTAGAATTCATTAACCTCTTGTTTTGAAATTTTATTTCCCCATTTTTGTTTATTAAAAAGGAAAAAAAACTTTTCTCTCTCCTTCTTCCCAAACCGCTACTTATGGGTTGTCTCCACGTGGCCAACATTCTTTTCCCAAGTCAAACCAAGCTGTGTTTCGGCCACGTGGCTATTTCTTTAATGCCATTTACTTTTTTCTCCTCTATTTATTTATTTTGAATCCAACAAACCCTTATGTTTACTGAGCTATTTATATTCATTAATAGTAGCAATATTTTCAACAAATTTTCATAATTAAATAAACAAAACTATTCAATTCATTATTCTAGACTGTTTATCAACTTACTTACCCTGGTTTCATTCAAATATGTTGAGTTTATTGTCAACTATATTATCTTTTGATTAAAAAAACATATCTTTTTTTACAATAGGCGATTAATAGCTCTTTATTAGTATACTTGGGTTTATTATCAAATGAACTACATTGTTGATATTGAGTTTCAAAAAGAAATATTAGCTAACGACCATTAAATCTAATGCTTAGCCAGTTATCACATTATTAAAATATGACAAATTTTATCTATATTTACTCTATTTTATTAAATTCATTAATTGTACTAGAGAACAGGAGTGCATAAATAAGAGAGCAATTAGACATCACCTATATTTTAAAACTCACACATGACCCCATTTTTTTTCCTTTTATTTACCTATTTTTTTGTGTGTTAGATTACAACAAAATGTGCCTTAAATTAAATCAAATAATGGTCTTCAAAATCTAAATAGTGTTAAAACATTACCTAAATTGATCTTCATAGGTAATGGGGAAGTAATGAAAAGGAAAGTGAATTAAGATTTATTCTATATTTATTTATGGTAAAAATTATTTCCCTAACTCTGCCTTCCAATTCCTCACTCCAATCCCTTCTCCAATATTCTTTTTCCAAGCAAACTTTTTCAACATTCCCTCTTCAAAATAATTTTTTCCTACAGCCTATTTTACAAATAATTGTATCCAAATATGGCTCTCGTGCAACCATTCATTCAAACATCTCTTATTCAGACAGATTATTTTATTACCCTTCCTTCTAACACCTTTATTCAAATATAATTTTTATACAACCAGGCATTCAAACATCACATCCAAACACTCCATTTTTTCCTTCCCTCATATTCACCATCCAAACGTGCTTAATGATTTTTCTTTTGTCCTTTTGTGGTAAATACTCATTTTGAGTGGGGACTTCAACAGCATCCCAAGCCATTATTGGTAATAGTATTGCCTTACTCCTATTGTATTGAAAAAAAAAAAAAAAAAGTTCGTTGGAGTGTTAATTTTTCTTAGGAGAAAATGTGACATTAAATACTATTTTTTAATAAAATTGACATAATAAAACCTTCAAACATCCTGAATAAATAAGTTTCGTATAAAATTTGAATATTGGAAATTTCAGTGATAATAATTTGAATGTATTACTTTTTTTTTTTTTTTTTTTTTAGTTTTACAACAATTGAAAGGTAAAAGATCGAACCTATGATCTATTTGTTATTGGATATATACTAATGTTCATGTTCTACGGTTCTTATTAACACGATTGAATGCATTCAATTGAGAGATAATTTGAATAATTTACCCACATTAATATAGGTCAGAGGGATTCAAACATTGTGAAAACCAAAACAGAGTGAGTTTATGAAGAAAGAGAGCTGTTTTGCCATAAATAGTAACAGTTCATATGGGCGGTTGGAAAGTTAGCTAAAACTAGAGATTATATTTAATGAACAAGCTAGAGTTTACAAACGCCCCTTGAAAAATCCCCACCAAAACAACCGGCTTCATTAGTCTGCAAAACCGTTGGAACAAATTTTTATATATATTTCCACAGGTACAAAAAAAGAGTTTTTATATATCGAAAGAGTTGGTGGCGTGTTGATAATTTGGTGGTAATTTAATTCAATATTATGGTCACGTGCAATCTTAAAAATTGATATTCGACTTTTATTTAATTGAGAGAAATAATAACCTCTGTGTAATATTGGTGGTTCCCCTCCTCCAAATTAAAAAAGGTATAATTTTAAATAATTTCTAGTTACACGTATCTATAACTACATACATTGCATCCCAACAATTTAATATATGACCATTATTATTATTAAACATAAGCTCAATAATTGAGCATTTGTAATCTAAAAATAATAATAATAATTGAATATTTGTATCAAATCTAGCTAATTTATTATTTTTTGGTGAAATTATACGAGATATAAAGGCTAAAGAGTAAGTTGGTGGCGCGTTGATTACCTTAATTAATGATATTTTATTTCAACTTTACAATCATAAGTTCGATCGTGAGAATCAATATTTGAATCTTATATTATTTTAGAGTGGTGATACTATTTATGTATGATTTTTTGGTTCTTCATATAAACTCAATAAATAACTAAATAAAGAGTAAAGGGGACACCTGTTCAATTACCCTTGACTTTCCATGTCTGTTTTATTGAGGAAGTAGGGGACTTGGCGCAGCACAGGCTACCTTCCTAGCTTATATTTAATTATATTTTCTAAAGTCCAAACAATATTTTTAAATAATGAATTCAACTCAACATAACATAAGTGTTGGGTTGAGCTAGCTCCCATGTCTTCTTTTCATTTTATTTTCTTTAAAAAGAGAAAAAGAAATGGAAGAGATGGGCCACAAACTCAATGGTATTACAATTCTCAAATAAGATAAAAGTTAAATATAAGAATCGAACTCATAACTTCGTAACGGTAGAGTTGAAATGAATTACTATCAATCAAAATAATCAATGTGTCACCAATCCATTCGATAGTTCTCATGGTTTCATATAAATTATTTTCTAACATTTAGTTAAAATTATCACCTCAATTTGATTTATATTTGGAAAAAAATACTTAAAAATTATTCTAAAAATATTGTTATGAAACGACATTCAACAACCAATCGAAAATAGAGAAAACGAGAGAGAAGAAACAACAGAGAAATTTACATAGTTCACTAACGTCGTGTTAGCTAGTCCACAAATAGAGAGAAAGATGATTTTATTAAAGAGCGGTGAAAACAGAATGAACATCATAAGAGGTTATAGCTTTAATTCGAGTTTATATAGGCACTTTCATTAAAACTCTATTACAGATAAAGGGGTTAAGGTTTTATTCTAAAGGATAAAAGGTCTATTACAGGAAGCCCCCAACTAATTAATCATAGGGTATTAAGTCGTTCAACGCATATCTCAACAGATATTTAGAAAATAAATAATATGAAAACCACTATGAAATTAACTACAAAATTAAATAAAGTTTAAATAAAAATAGATATATGATTATATCATGAATATATGTTATTTAATTAGATCAACTCAATTGTAAGTTGATAATTCAACTTAACTCTGTAAATTATAAGTTGGGTTTGTCTAATTTTTTAATTATCGCATTTTTAAACATTAATATATATATATATATATATATATATTGAATGTTTAGCCGTAAAAGGATACAAATCAAATTATTTTTTTGATAAACATAAACATTGACTCATATTTCTTGTTCGTTAACAAATTTGGTAATATATGTTTGTTTTTTACAATTTTTTTTCTATATTTTGATTGTTATTTTACAAAATAATTATAGATAAATGCACACAAAACCATAATTTAGACTTTCACAAAAGTAAAGTAGGAAAAGTCGAAAAGAGGAATAAAAATGGCAAAATGACTAGGCATTTTGTTTTCTCTTTTGCATTATAAGTGATGGGATTTTGATAAGAGAGTTTGTTAGACAGTTGTGATATTTGTTCTTAAATTTGTTTTTAACAAAAAGTTTGAGTGACTAATAAGGATAAAGATTACAGCTTGTATTATTAAAATCATTACTACAAAAATTTCAAAAAAAAAAAGAAAAAAAAAAAAAAGATAAAACTCTAAATAAATATAGAAATTAGTCAATCATGTCAATATCTATATACATTAAACTTAAATATTTTGATGACATTTTCACTTTTTTTTCTAGTATAATAGAGTATTAAAAATCCAATCACTTATCTCGACTGTAAATATACGAGTATCTTAGTTTTTGTTTTTATTTTTTTGATTACATATATTAAGGGAGGAGATCAACGAATCTCCGAAGGCAAAAGTACTCTTAAATATTATGAGAATCAACTATGTTTACTTTAATAAAATTTTAATATTAATATGTTGGATGTTAAAGTAAATAATCAATATTTTAAATTTATTTAAGCTGGATAAAATATTTGTACTTTAATGATTTTTATATCTGTTTTACAAAATGATCTTATCTATATTGCCCTGGATTTACTCGTTTCTATTTATAAATATTTTTAATGAATAATCTAGTACAAACTTACTTCTATTTGTCACATTTCTAAGTATCATTCTCTTTCTCATTGGTTAAATTATTATTTTTTATATTTTCTTTCATGTATTTTTTATATCTCAAAAATAGTGGTAAATTTTTACTATGTAAGGATTCAAATATTTCTCATCCTTAATTAGCTTAAAAAGAAGACATGTGAAGCTTAGAATCATGTTCCAATTCAAAAGCTAAGAAAATTATGGAAGCCCTCCCTACTCTATTAATGTCTGAATAGAAAAATAAATGAAAAGAAAAGATTCTAAAGAGGCCTTATGAAGATTAGTCAGAATGTCTCACATGGGAAAACTCTAATTTAATGAGTTCAGTTGTGTGACTCAAAGTCATGATACGTTTGGTAGCATTTGGTATACATTTATTTTATTCAAAGTTCACATTAGCTTTATAGGGATTAGAGATCTTATTTTAAATGGAAATTAAAAAGTTATCGAACTTTGAACCTTCATCTTTGACTATTATAACCGAAGAGAAAGCTTGAAGTCTAAGCTTGAACCCGCCATAAAAATACAAAGGGAAAAAAGAGCACACAGTTACACCATTTAATTAAATTAAAGTATTAAAAGTAGAGAGCCTTAAATAATTACGGATTAAATAACATTAAATTCCAGGGTAGTTAGGAAAGTATTTATCTATCTTATAAAGATGTTGATTTTTTTTTTTTTTTTATTATTTTAAGAATAAATATCACAAGATAAGTATATTTAACATGTTTAGGGAAGATTCAAATTTGTAGATTAAATACCTGCTTTGACTTAATTAGATTGAATTAGAATTTTTGAGATAAAATTGGAGGACCAATTACTCACAAGAAGCTCAAATATCATATTAGATAAGAAATTTGTAATTAATGGATTATTCTAATAAAATAATTATAAATCTAGTCAAATTTTAAAATATTTGCATTCGTAGTTATTGATACATTTCAATATTGTATTATTAATACTCATTAATATAATATTATACATTATTAATACAATATTATTATTAATTGTTATCGGTGTGGTTGCTATTTTTTGTAAGTGATTATATTTGTAATTATTTTCTAAATTTGATTAATCTTATAAATTTTTCTATTAAATAATAAAAAGTTTCACTTCATTTTAATTTGAAAAATCTAAATGATTTGAATCTTAGACGGATATTTGATCTAAAAAACTAAGATCCAATCAAAACGACTATGCTAAAACGATTATTTCGATCCAAAAATTTAAAGTAACTACATCTTAAAAAAACATGTTCAAGATACTCAATGTATGATGAAGATGTCTATATAAGATATATAAACTACCGTCCCTTTCATATTATAAAATGTTACAATATATTCGATTTAGGTCCCAATCAACGCTTAAACTTAGCAAAAAAGTTGCAGGATTAAATATAATTGGGGCACAAAACCCGAACCCGAACGTCTCAGCCAATCAAATGTTGGCAATCCACCCAACAAGAAACATCCAAAAGCTTGCAAGGGTTTAAGCTACGTGTCAAAATCAGGAACTGTAAAAAAACAATAGACACGCATCCGACGTTGGACTTGGACACCACACGTGTGTCGGCTATCTGGGTTTTAATCCACTGTAAACACGTAGCAGATTAGAGAAATGTATATTCTAATTTAGGACATGATATATAAAATAATATTCATCTATGTAGTCTACTATGGATCATAATCTATTTTTGTTTATTTTATTTTTTTATCTTTTAAATTTAAAATCAAATAGATGAGTATTATTTTACATATAATACTCGGAAGAATGATGTAAATATTTCTCTACTATATGTGCATGATTTTTAATTTTAATTTAATTTTGTTTTTTTAAAAAAAACCACTATTATGGTCGGCGGGATTCTGGGAACAAACTCACAGTCACAGACTTGTCACGTGCTGTACAGCTAGCTTTGTTGGTGGTGTTTTATATTTTCGTAACGTGTTCATTTGGACTTGACCAAGCTCCATTATATTTCTTTTTAATTTTAAACAGACACCTGGACAGCTCTTTTTTTTTCTTTTTTTTTTTTTTCATTTTAATTTATGCCGCCTGCCTAGATTAAATTCTCTGCCTTAACTCTTAAAGCATTTGTTTTATTATTCATGGTGTTTTTTATTCCTTTCATTGATTGATCCCTGCTCGTCGTTATTAGAAAACATGATTTTAATGGGAGAAATAATTCACATTTTAAAAAAACTTAAAAAAAAAAAAGTAGGAGACCACAAACCCTACATAAAAAATAGTGTTAAACCGATAAATAATGAAACAAATATGTCACTAACCTTTTCAATTTTAATAAAACTATAAATATAAAAACTTATTACATTTTGAATGTCATAAAATAAAGATTTTTAACATGTTCGTTTAGTGTCATTTTAGAAATAATTTTGGGTTAAATTCGAATACCATCTACCTGAATTAGATCCAAATTAAATATAAAATTGGAATCCAGATACAATCAAATATCCACTAAACATTTAAATTGATTATGAGATAAAATTGATCAAATCCAAGGGAAAATTCCATTCACAAGTTTTTAGATTCAAGCACAATTAATGGATTATTAATTCTTCTCATTATGAACCTGATAGTTATCTAATAATCACTAATTTCCAGCACATTTAATGCTCCTCAGAGCTGAATTAGATATTAAAATTAGTACATTTATATCCTAATTAGTTTAGCTTCCTCAATTATTTGGAGTCTGAAAGTATTTTTTTATTTTAATCTATTAAATGTGGTCTATCGTCTAAGGGTGTGTTTGTTCTTTGGACATAGAGGTGGAGTAAAGTGGAGTGGAAGAGAATGAGGTGGTTAATGATATTATGAAGTGATTAACTACTCGTTTGGGGATTGGAGTTAATAGTAGTGGAGTAGTCAACTACTCTGGGGATTGGGGTTGAGAGTGATTGATATAATTTTTTTTTTTTTTATTTTTATTTTTAAAATGGGGTTGAAGTAAATAATAATAATTATGTATCTATAATTAAAAGTTTATGAATTTTAATTATTCACCTCAATTGTTCTTGATTGATCTTAAAAAGTATTTTTATGTTTTAAAATTTAATAATAATTAAAATTGAAGAATTCAAATTCATGTCATTTACACCTCTAAGATAAACAAAAACTATCATAT